>SMSR01015699.1:173783-225039 GCA_019453355.1 Ceratina japonica | reverse complement strand
GAAACTAGAGGTGCAAATTCCTCGATAAGTATTTCCAACCTTCGATGCTCAGTAGTAAATCGATAGTTTCAATAATTTTATTTAAATCTGTCATAGACCCTAAGTTAGTGAAGTCAAGTTAAAAGAATTTATTTATAAACACAAACAAGCAATGTATGCAATATTTTGTTGTATTTTATATCTATAACAATTTAACACTGTTTTATTTATAACGCATTTTTTTACATTCAAATTAGTAAAAGTATTTAATTCATGTATTTCATGTTTGCTTTAGCAACTATTCTTATTTCAAAATTTTTGTCGTAAAATTGTAGAAAAAGTACCACACGAAGTTCCTCAGGACCGATACAGGTACCCGATTTGGAAAAGGAATCGGTACTTTTCGATACTCGGCGCCAGTCGGACGATCGTCCAGTCTCCATTGCACGATACTTGAATGTAGTTACGGTACAAATATCCGGTACATTTTGCACTTACATAGTACCGTATATGTGAGAGCCTAGTTAGGATTTAATGCAACTCTGGTTACCGGTAAATGCGGGCATTAAAAGAGTTTGCGAAACAGATCTGGGAAATAGATCAAACTGAAGCTGTGTAATTTGAGTGGTCTATTAGGAAAAAATGTTTGGATGCCAGGGAAAAATATTTGGATCATTGGTAAATGTTTTCCCTCGCCACGGGTCCGAGGACAGTTAACCAAATCGATTGAAGCGGTAGTAACATTTTTGGGAGCGCTTTTACGAGCGTCGTAAAGCAACGTTATGCGTAATTCGAGCGCGTCCCCAGAATTAATCCAATTCCACGGCCGACGAAATTCAATCGATCCAATTTAGAAGGGCCTGTATCGCAAACTTTTTATCGACGCCGTTCCATTACGAAATTATTATTAATATTTAGCTTAAAATCCCGAATGTTCATAAATCAACCTGTTTGTGGGCGCGATAAAAAGAATTAACCGTCAATTTATATAAAAATGTATCGGAAACTTGAATGTGTACTTTAGTAAGTGAAAGTATTGTGAAAAGAAAATATTTTATGAAACATTGACTGGAAACGTTCGAACAGAAGCATGAGGAAAAACGTTGACGGGAAGGGTTGGTTCGTACTCAGAAGGGGGCAGTCGTTTTACGGCCGGCGTTGCAAAATCGCCGTGGCAATTTTCTTTTCCGCGGCTTCCCAGAGGAGAAAAGGGTAAGAGTGAGCGAGAGAGTACGGGCGTTCTCAGCGGCCACGTGATTGCTCGTAAACGCCAAAAATATGCGCCGATTGGCCGGCCGTCCGGTCAGCTTTATGGGTACCGCACCGGTATGCCGGTCCAGGTTTTATGGTTAATTTTTGCAATTTTGTAATTGCCTCGTGCCCCCACGGGCAAACTGCAACAACGTTAACCCTCCCGTATCTCCCATCGTCCTTTTGTTCTCTCGTTCTGCTTCTCTCCTTTTCAATCCCTCTCCTTCTAATACGTTCCGTTCCGGTTAATCGTGCTTGTGGAACATTGTACCCCAACAAATACTTCATATCTTCGAATCTTATTCGTACGTTCGATTCACCGAATCCAATTCTGATCGCTCGACATAAAAGAGACTAAATAGAACCGATGGTAAACCAAACTAGTTTAAAACCACATCAAGAATTCAAGTGTGGGATCGTGAATAATTGAACGTCATTCAAAATAGTTTACTGACTGAGATGAAACGCAATATTTCTACTGATCGCGTCCCGATCTTTTTTTTATTTCGCCAACCACTAAATGCGTCTGCAACGAGTATCTGTTCTCCTGGTCGTTCGCGACGAGAGATAATAACCGCTCGGCACGGGTAGCGTGGATCGGTTCGCGATAAATTATCCCGTGGGTGCGTTTCCCAGTAGCCGGTCGGCCGGCCGGCGAAACGCTAACGGTTCACCCGAAGTAATTATAGCGAGTCAACGCGCGCGGAGCGACGCAACACGTGGCCGCTGATTATCGAAATGTCGGCTTACTTGGCCCGCCGATGGAATCGCGTTTCACGCGCTGCGGTTTCCGCGTACACGGCCCCGTTCTCCCTCGATTCGGCCGGCCAGATCTGCTGGAAAGAACCGACCCGGAAAACTCTCGATTCCGGTCTTAATGGGGGATGAAAACTCCTTTGTTCTTCAGGGAATCTGTTAGCACCAGGCGTCTCGAGGTTACTACTAGTTCTCATCTTCTGCGAGAACTAAAATTGCCAATTAAGTGAAGGATTTGTAGCGCAGTTACGTCGGACCTGACCTTGTCATTAAGGTAGTTCTATAGCAAAACGACTTAACGATTAGAAAAATCTGAAATTTAGCGTATGAGTAGGTTTTAGTTAAATAATGACTCAGCTAAATTTTGGTGAACTTTTAGTGCTTGATAAGAAAGTTAGAAAGATTTTAATTTAAATCGTTTTTTGTAAATATCTAAGTTTCTATTGGTCTGACGACGAATATGCATCAGATCGAAATTATAGATTGATAAATTCTCTTCAACAATTATTCTTGACGTTTTTTGCCTGCGAGCAACTGTTTTCAAACTAACACGCGGCAAAAGTTGAAGCTTTCGAAGGCAAGCCGCATACGTAATGTTTTTGGAAACTTCAGTTTATCCAAAGTTTTACCGCGTGTTATTTTGAAAACAGTCGCTCGCAGGAAAAAAATGTCAAGAACGATTGTTGTAGAGAATTTATCGATCCACAATTTCGATCTGATGTATATACGTCGTCCGACGAATAGGAACTTAGATATTTGCGAAAAACGATTTGAATTGAAATCTTTATTACTTTTTTCTTAAGCTCTAAAAGTTCACCAAAATTTAACTGAGTCATTATTTAACTAAAATCTACTCATACGCTAAATTTCAGATTTTTCTAATCGTTAAGTCGTTTTGGTGTAGAACTACCTTAAATTAACAAAATTAATAACGAGTTACAAGAACTTTCGGACTTGTATCCTCACACGATCTGTTATACTGTCTTACGTGATTTTAGATTTAGGTAGAAGCACTGTCGAAGGGATGTGAAAAGAGGGGCGAGTCATCTATCACCAGTGAACGAGTGGTTTCGCTGGCAACTGATTAGGAATCGGGGTCGCGCTTTTTAGAAATTCCATCGGGGATCCACCACCGGGTGTGTAGCCAATTTTGTCGGCGCGCCCGTAAAGTAATGATTTCAATTTCGCGAGATCGCTACCGCCGCCAGCTACGAAGGGTTTCGCCTCGCTCCCTCTCCCCGTTTCCACCCTTCCGCTCTCGCCCCGTCTTTCTCTTACCGCCCCCCGCCCCCGCTTCGAGGATTCGGATTAAGCGACTAAGGAAATTCAATATCAGTGGCTGAGATGGGCACATAAAATTACTGACTGCCACTTCGCCTTAATTTGCGCAGTAAAGTTCCTCGTACGGCGCGCCGCCGCCGGATTCGGTCCCCGCGCGCCGTTCCCGTGTAAAACTAAGGGATTATGATTCGGTTATCGACTCCTGTCCGCGTTTCGCTACGAAATTCCACGGAATTTCTAACAACCGTTCCTCGAGCACCTGATACGCGAGGGCCTTGTTACACTTTAAATAACACTGGCCCTGTCTAATAATGATCGACATTAGTTCCTCGAGTGTTTAGAATCGCAGAGATTGGATATTTTCGTGGAGATGAAGTCAGACCACCGGAGATGTATGTTTGGGTAATAAAGCTTTAAATAGCGTGGAGTCGCNGAAATTATAGATTGATAAATTCTCTTCAACAATTATTCTTGACGTTTTTTGCCTGCGAGCAACTGTTTTCAAACTAACACGCGGCAAAAGTTGAAGCTTTCGAAGGCAAGCCGCATACGTAATGTTTTTGGAAACTTCAGTTTATCCAAAGTTTTACCGCGTGTTATTTTGAAAACAGTCGCTCGCAGGAAAAAAATGTCAAGAACGATTGTTGTAGAGAATTTATCGATCCACAATTTCGATCTGATGTATATACGTCGTCCGACGAATAGGAACTTAGATATTTGCGAAAAACGATTTGAATTGAAATCTTTATTACTTTTTTCTTAAGCTCTAAAAGTTCACCAAAATTTAACTGAGTCATTATTTAACTAAAATCTACTCATACGCTAAATTTCAGATTTTTCTAATCGTTAAGTCGTTTTGGTGTAGAACTACCTTAAATTAACAAAATTAATAACGAGTTACAAGAACTTTCGGACTTGTATCCTCACACGATCTGTTATACTGTCTTACGTGATTTTAGATTTAGGTAGAAGCACTGTCGAAGGGATGTGAAAAGAGGGGCGAGTCATCTATCACCAGTGAACGAGTGGTTTCGCTGGCAACTGATTAGGAATCGGGGTCGCGCTTTTTAGAAATTCCATCGGGGATCCACCACCGGGTGTGTAGCCAATTTTGTCGGCGCGCCCGTAAAGTAATGATTTCAATTTCGCGAGATCGCTACCGCCGCCAGCTACGAAGGGTTTCGCCTCGCTCCCTCTCCCCGTTTCCACCCTTCCGCTCTCGCCCCGTCTTTCTCTTACCGCCCCCCGCCCCCGCTTCGAGGATTCGGATTAAGCGACTAAGGAAATTCAATATCAGTGGCTGAGATGGGCACATAAAATTACTGACTGCCACTTCGCCTTAATTTGCGCAGTAAAGTTCCCCGTACGGCGCGCCGCCGCCGGATTCGGTCCCCGCGCGCCGTTCCCGTGTAAAACTAAGGGATTATGATTCGGTTATCGACTCCTGTCCGCGTTTCGCTACGAAATTCCACGGAATTTCTAACAACCGTTCCTCGAGCACCTGACACGCGTGGGCCTTGTTACACTTTAAATAACACTGGCCCTGTCTAATAATGATCGACATTAGTTCCTCGAGTGTTTAGAATCGCAGAGATTGGATATTCTCGTGGAGATGAAGTCAGACCACCGGAGACGTATGTTTGGGTAATAAAGCTTTAAATAGCGTGGAGTCGGTGTCTCGGCTCGGCGAATATTTCACTAGTGCAATGTTACCTTTACAGCTTTCGAAAATTGGAAACTCGAAATGTACAATACTTTCCGCTTTCTCCGCACTCACGCCACTTTGACAATAGATTCTAAGACTTGTTCCGGCCTTGAAACGTGGCAAAAACGCGAGAGCAGGTACCGACAGAGTGTGAAACCGTACCCCAGGATTTCGCTGGTGCTAGCCTAATGACAATGCTCCCCCGTCGTCGTCGTCGAGAAACGAAGACATCCTAGAAAACCTGTCCATAAATTCTGATTTATAACCGAACACCGACCTTCCTCCGAAACGTTGAGATGTCGACCACGTGCGAACCCGAGAATCGTTCGAAAAGTTTGTTTCCTGCGTGGCAGGGAACAGGGGTTGCGTACCGAATCCTGGCATGTGTTACTGATATCAGTTTATCAGACACCGAGGGCGACCACGACAGCTGCTGCGAAAGGTATGGTAATTTTAAGGAAAGGAACTGAGAGGCAGTGGTCGAAGCGAGAGGAACGAACCGGGGGGCCGATTACGAAAACAAGGACGGCGTAAGGGCAAGAGGACCAATATCTGTCAAACACATATTTTTTCAGATTTATCGCTGAGTCGCCGGTGGTCCATAGCCAATTTAATTTCTCCACCGCAACGCGCGCTCAACAACCCCTCTCTCTGGGATATTGGTAGCTTCACGCTCCCGCGAAGCCGCGCGAATTTGAATTACCGGGACGAAAGCGCGAAGAAGAAACACGGACAAATTATATTCAGCGGAACTTTTCAAGTTTCGATTAAACCGAGAACACAACGCTAGTCGTCGCGCTGCGGAAGATATGTGCTCGAATAACAATAGCAAATTATAACGCGAGTCAATTACTTACGACCCCTCTTCCCTAAACAACACCTAAGTCACGTTGCCGGAGTGCAATCAAAAGGGGACCGGAGCCATACCACAACCAGCAATTATAACGACCATCCGGCAACATCCTAATTGCATCGCGGTGCAGTGACACGCTAATTGTAAGTCCCTCTAACGACGTTCGCGCTCGCTCGCGAACGAATTCACGTGATCACCCCCGGCGAGAAAAAAGAGTCGTCGTTACCCTCCCGTCGGCGTCGTTGCCGAGAGACGAGGAGAGGAGAACAGGATCCTTAACCTGCCTTCATCGAATTAATTTGCCCGGCGACGACAAAGGACCGAAGTCCTTAAAGAGCGAGGCACTTCCTCTCTCCCTTGCGCCGAGTCCCGCAGCCCGCCCCTACCCCCTAACTCAATGTTTCTCTTTTCCTGCGTTCTCCCCTTTTTCATTCCTCCACGGCTCGCCCTCCTTCTCTCTTTCTCCGACCCTTAATAATACAATTGTACAGCCATCCCCCCCCCCTCCTCTGTCCCGGGTTTCCTCTCTTTATCCGCCGCTGTCATGCATCTGCCTTCGCGGGAATAATAAAACTCTTTCCACGGCAGATGCAATTCGGCGCGACGTTGTTCCCGGATCGCGTGAGACGTACACTGATGTCCGTTTAACCGACTGCCCGCTTAGGAACTCCTAGACACACAGAACCGCGTCTACTTTAAAAATTAGCAACGAAACTTCCGGGCCGGGGGTAACTTCGCAGCTTCCCCGGGCAAAGTAAAACAATCGGGGGTAAAAATTTCCGCGCTCAACTTCCGAACGATCGCGACTGCCGCCGTGGCAAAGTAAAGAGAAGAAACGTACGGGCCCGGGAAAACGGGAAACGATGAAAGGTGAGAAGGAAAGCGTGCATACATACATACGTGCGTGCGTGCGTGCGTNCGCGACTGCCGCCGTGGCAAAGTAAAGAGAAGAAACGTACGGGCCCGGGAAAACGGGAAACGATGAAAGGTGAGAAGGAAAGCGTGCATACATACGTACATACGTGCGTGCGTGCGTGCGCGCGCGCGCGCGGCTGCGTTCGAGGGTGCATTCGTAAACGTCCGTTCGCGAAACAGGAAATAATGGCGCATTAGCAACGACAGCTGCGATATTATCCCGTGGATTGAAGTGTCATTTGAGGTCCCGTGGAGAATTTCCAAGAGGGGACTTCTTTCACGTGGGGTCGCGACGCTCCGCAGTGACTTGCACCGCTTCGTTTGGCTGTCGATCGTGGCAATTTGTCGTCACCGGCGATAATTTATTGTCACGCGCAGGTTGCGAGGGAAAATCAAATTACTTCTTCTTTATACATTATTATATCCTTCGCCAGGGGGCCAATATTAATCATTAGTTATCAATATTAATTGTGCGTATTCACGGAACGGAGCATTGGAGAAGAAATCCCGCTATCTTCTCTCTCGTTTTATGCTTCAGAATCACTTATATAGATCCCCGCTTAAACTTATCTCATTATACTAACAAAACCTGTTGGCAAAAACGAACGTATAAAACGAGTGAGAAAAGGGTACCGTGCAGAATAGATTCGCAACTATTAAAGTAAATCTCGCGCGGAGCATAAAGCAGCGGAGTTGGTAGAACGGAGCGGGTACGACCTTAAGCCAGGCCACTTAATGGTTAATAATTATCCGCGGCAGCCCCGAGAGCACGTAACGATGTTTATCTTTAAACCCATTCCACTTCGAACTTCTATTACTAAATAAAAGATCCTTTCACCTCGATAACGGGGCCCCGGTGCGCCCGCGCGCGGATACACTCGCCTATGATTACACGCCGTAGCCGCAAATCTCTGATTCCTACGATTCTCTATTCGTCGTTAATGAGTAATTACAGCTCGAACGGCAATTAGCGACGAGAGATGGAATTAAGCCGGATAAGTAGAAAAAAAATATTCGAAAAAAGAAGCTCGAGAAGAAAGAGGCGAGCGGAATCCGCCAGAACGAGAGAGAGCGAGAGAGAGAGAGAGAGAGTGGGACTATGGAAACGCCGAGTTCACGACACAGCCGCGCGATCCGCTGTACGTGTGCGCGTCGTAATTAGTTAGAATCGACAAATTAAAAAAAGGAGAGAGAGAGAGAGAGAGACGAGACGGAGGAAGAGAAAGAATAGGAGGGGGCAGAGAGCGTTCTTGTTTATACGTCGAAAGCCTCCACCTGGTCTTGGCCGTGCTGCGCGGCCAGCAACATCGGCCAAAATTTTAATTAATCCGGAGAGCTTATTAGNGACACGGCGCAGGTTTCATTGCGCGAGTGCTGAGTTACGTCAACGGGATCCACGGATAACTTTTTCCCTCTCGGAGGTGTTGAAACGATCGAAGATAACGAGTTTATTCAAGGTACACGTAATTACCGCAGACGAGGTTGCNGAAAAAAAAAGCCTCTCGGCTTGGAAAAGCGCGTGATACGAACTGGCTTATGCCGTGCTCGATGAGTTTTTCCTGTGTCTTTTCATTACATAAAAAACCGTTCCCCGCAACATTTCCCCCCCGACAGACGAATGATTCAATAAATTCTCTCCCCACCACGACGTCTTCCCACGTTTCATTCAGTATTTCGGAATGTTTTTAACGCAATACAAAAGCGTGACTCGACTCTTCGAGCACACAATAGGTATTGAACAAATTTTTCTCTTCACATCAAACTGTCTTCTTGTTGCCTATTCGATTAGCCGAGGCGAACACTTTTTCGCGGGACGCTTGTAACTTAACGAGAAGACATCGTGCGCTGGCCTTTCGAATAGGCCACGTGGTCGCCGCGCCGGGCTAACTACAGAGCCCCGGCGCACAATGTTGGCGTACACGCTCGTTGAAACGCGTAAACGCTCTGTCACGCGGTCGCTATTATTGCTGGTATCCAGCATATTATTATTGTCCGTATTACGGCAGCGTGAGAGGATAAAAGGAAACATTAATAGGGTCTATACTGGTAGCATTTATTGATCGACCCGCGGAATAGCTGCTGCCGCTCCGTCCGCGGCGTCTATGTATGCCCCTGTACGTACGCGTCCCACGGCCGTGTGCGTGCACGGATCCCGCGCTACTATTGCTGTCTGTAACCCCGATGTTATTATGCCTCGGTATTATTGGCGAGAGGTATGGCGAGCCTGAATTCAACGATTTTAATGAAACTTTATGATATGTCGAGCCTGAATGGGCAGCCTCTCTTAGAAATCCCCCGCCTGCCACCCTCCCCTCCCCCTCCCCCCGTCTTCTAGCGCGATTAAATGCCTTTCATATACGAGAGAAACATTTCATGCTTTATCGATTGGCTATCTTTAATTAGAAATCCTTAATTTAAAAGCTACGGCGTATCGTTTTAGAAGACATGGAAATGGAAAAGTACACGGGGACGAGGCTCGACCGAGCCGACGGAATTTTATTGCCACCGGAGCAAACAATGAGAGATAAATCCGTATCCGCCGATGATATCATCGGACGTAAATCGCGGAGATAGCGACCGTTTTAACAATGCTACACGAAATTAATTCATCATCCCGGTTTAATTGCCTAAAAATAACTCGGCGTTCGCGATCTGTTGAAGAAGGGACGAAAGACGCACTACGTTTTCTACCGAGAAACCGAGGTAGTAAGGATCGCGTCTTCGGGACGACGAAAAGCGGGAACGGGTCGAAGGAAAGCAATGCGGCCGGGACGGATTAACGAGCGTCACATTCGTCAAACCCCGTGGCTGGGAACGGAGCGGTCGGTTTGGGAGAAAGAGAGACGGGGAACGAGAGCTACCGGGTGATACGTGTAACGAGCTAATTAACTTAATTTATCGCCGTTTGACGGAGATCCAATCGCAGATGCGCGGCACGTTAATTGTACGTCCATTAGCCGCCGATACGATCGTATATACCCGTGGTCCCGTACTCTCTAACGATCGCTTTACAGCCCGTTTCGTCGAGGATCCTTCGTCGTCGCGTCGCCGCGATTTTCGATTTTTCGATCACTCTTCTTTCTTCCCCCTCTCTCTCTCTCTCTCTCTCTTACGTTCATCTCGCCGTGGAAAATCTTCCTTATAGGACTGCGATACGATCTGCGAACCCTCTCCCGAGTGCACGACACGGCGCAGGTTTCATTGCGCGAGTGCTGAGTTACGTCAACGGGATCCACGGATAACTTTTTCCCTCTCGGAGGTGTTGAAACGATCGAAGATAACGAGTTTATTCAAGGTATACGTAATTACCGCAGACGAGATTGTGGCGGAGAAATGACTGTCATTAAAATAATAAGTAGAATATAGGATCAGTATCGAAGGAACGATTTAGTTATCGGTGGAAAAGGAAATGGAATTCCAGACCCTAATAGCATATTGGATACAATTAGACGCTGTTATTCTATTGGGACCCCCGCTACGTGTGTTTCTTTATAGCGGCAATAAAACGAAATTGTAATGTAACTCGAAAACAGCTGTCGCCTGTTAATAAACCCGATGACCCGGATTAACAGGACAAGCTACTCGGGACAATTCAAAATCCTTCCTCACATTAATCCATCGATTTTCACTCCGGCCGGGAGGACGTGTTCGTCAATTAGGCCATTACACGCTTGTTCATCGGACTTTTTCAAAACCGAATTTTTTCTGACGCTCCGCGTACTCCAAGCGCTGCACCATCGGAGGGTGCTCGAACGAGAGGTTTCTGTGTCTCGTGCCTCGGCTACGGGCACTTAAATTCTCGGAGAAGTAAGCAAGGAAAGAGGAACACGGCAGAGAGCGAGAGAGAGAGAGAGAGAGGGAGAGAGCGAGAGTGGCGTGCGCGAGAGTAGACAAGAGATGGCCGGACGAACGGGACGGGGTGGAAATGGTACGGAGAGACACCCGCAATTTCGTGATTGCTTTTCAGACGACACTTTGTACACCCATGGACAGCACCAACCAACTCATTACGGTAATGACACGTGTGCATCAATTCGCATTAATATTCTAATGGACGTGGGGTAGGGAGGGACGGAGAGTGGTGTGCGTGATTCGAAGTGCGACACACTCGGCTACACACAGAGACACTCGAAAGAGGTAGGGGAATCAAAGTGGGAGAGAGTTCGAGGAGGTGGAGGCAGAGAAGAGACGGCGGTGAAGAGAAAGGGAGAGAGAGAGAGAGAGAGAACGGTGGATTTGCGTGGGAGTCGAAGGCGGCAGAGGTGGGGGCGGCGAGATAGGGGGAGGGAAAAACGCCGTAGAAAGGAGGCAGCGAGATGAAGAGAGACGGCGAGCTATCTTGCGCATAATGCCAATTAATTAATGGATACTGTGCCCGTGCCTCAGCTTGATATTATGTAACTGGTGCCTAGGACGACTGTTATCGATTTACCGTTTCGTTACGGCGAGCGTATAGGTAAGTACTGCACAGGACCCCCGTGCTCGTTAGAAAACGTGCGGGGGAGAACGGGGAAAGGGGCCGCACCGAAAAATGTTCAAGTAAATTTGCTTGTTCGTAATCTCGTTTGCGTTAGCAAATGTACTAGAGTAATAGCATTGATTAGATAAGAACGAAGTGGCCGATCCATTGTCTTTTTCAAGTGTGTGACTGTTACTCTGATTGAATTATAACGATGCAGAGGGATTTGCAGATATAAAAGCAATCGGTGATCGTCGATTAAATTATTAATTAGACACGGGTAATCATTTCCCTATCTCGATTCAAAGCCCACACGAACGAGAGACGCAGATCCAACGCGCTCGATTAAGATGTATCTGACGTTTTACGAAATTGACAGGCTAACGAAGATATTCAAGATTAATTATCGCGTCTATGCGTGTACCTACGTACTCCATTCTTCTGCCGCCTGTCAAGGATGACGTTAAATCAAAAGGCGACTGTAAATAGCGTGGCACGTAGTAGTCAAAGTCGTCGTTCAAAAGAGCGGCAGGAAACGTTTGACCGACAGATCGATAAGTCACGTAGGGGGATGTAAATAATTTAGACGATATGGTCGGCTCGTACGGCGTATAAAAGACCGGCGTGCTCCCTTTTCTCGGGCTGGGAGCTTTGACAGCTGAACGCCATTAGGAACAACGTAATTTGTGGTCTTAGCGTTAATTAGCAATATTTACGACGTACCGGCTCGAAGGAAATTTAACTGCCTCATTATGAAATTCACAGTTTATTCAAATTTATTACAAGACCCGTTCCTCTAAATTATCAATTAGAGTTAATTAAAAGTTTCTACGGACGCGTAATATCCGTAGAACTGTTAGTCCCCGTTTTACGACCCGAGGAGTGTGCGTCGTCGCCGCGCGCGTATAGACGTCCGACGGTTAAACTCCATTTCCGTTTAGATAAAATAAAAAAAGAAAGACAATAAATTACCATGCATAAACGCGCAAACTTGTCCTCGGCCGGGTTAATTTACATACATAACGTGTACGTACAACCTCCTCCTGCCGTGGCCCGTGTACCGGGGTTCGGCCATCTCCGCGCGTTATTTTGAATAAACAATACGCGCCGGGATCGTAAAAAAGGTGTGCAAACGAATGATAATCGGTCGCGGGATACGCGCCGCGTAATAGAATCGGTCCCCCGGCTCCCCGGATCGGTTGAAACGTGTCGGAGGCCAGGAAGAAATATCTGGTTTATGCGTCACTTCCTCCAAGTTCATCCATCTTCGTCCCCGCAAGATTAATAGCCGCTTGATAGATTATAACCGAGTTATATTTAACAAACATAAGTACTCATTACCGGGACGCTGCGTCGGAGCATTATCAGGAATACGTAATGCGTTCGAGAGAAATTATTCTCCGCCACCGGTCCAATTATAATTAGACTGATTATGCAAATTAGAATCCGTGTAGGAGTAATTACAAAAGATACCCGGAATTTCATTTATACCAACAACGTTTCGTCGAACGTAATTATTACTGTTTATAAAATAAGACTGGTAGAACAAAATGTGCAATAATAAATAGGTTGGACTCGGAGGAGTGGATCGTGCGGAGTCGAACGTGTACTCAGGAACGAGAATTCTAGCGGGGATCCAAGACAAAATGGAGAGTCTCGGGAACGATGGGCAAGATTAATGCTCGGTGTTGGTTCGAGGCAGTCCATCAGCCGCTAATGCAACCGGGAATCTCGTTCGAACGTTAACAAAGTTAACGCGGCGCGGTGCGGGCCGCGGTCTCGCAGTCTCACGCAAAACGCACGTCATCGACCGTAATGACCGATTACGCGGGACCAGGACGAGTGTCATCGTGATGGCGTGGTCTGGCTTAGCCTCGTGACGACGATGGCCGTCGCATGCGTTCCGCGCGTCTAAACCGCGCGCGCGGATCGTTATTGAATTACGCGCGGTCCCCGTAATCGAATGATCATTATTAACAGTTAACGAGCCGAGACCGGAGGGAGAGAGAGAGAGAGAGAAAGGGCCCGAAGAGTTTGTTCTGAATGGGTATCATGCGGCGAATGAATGATTTCCATCGGCCCGCTTACGTATAGAGAAAGTTGACGAATTTCAACCGGTTTCTAGATTCGAATCTCTTCAAAAAATATATGAACGGGTCTGGATTAAGTAGTTTAATTTCCTGTTCGAGCAAACTTCCCAGAGAAACTGACTCGACGAAAATATTTGCTAATGCTTAATGTAAAACACTTCCGGAATAAGTTTCTACCAGTGAAATAATTAATTAGCTGTTAACACTGCACTGAGAGAACGGTGATCTGACGATTAGCAAAAATTGAAATATAGTGCCAAAAAAATACTTTCTTTGAGTAATAAATACGTTCCTTCTGTATTTATTACAAATCTATATAGTAATTTCTACAGATTCAGGATAAGTAATATAATTTTAGGACGAGTAATAATAATTACTATCCACAGTTACTAACTTTTATTATCCCTCGTTAGTAATTTCTAATATTCAGTTTCTACATTTTTCTTATATTACTTTATTTTATATAATTGCACGTGATTTATATTATTTCATATATAGATTAAAGATTTTATTATATAATTCGGTAATTTCCTTTGAGTTCAACAAGTAAAAATGATACTAAGCATACAGACGAATTTTTCCTTAAAGTTTAGCAATCATTAATTAAATCCAAACATGTTTCAAGATTACTATTCAAATATAGTAATTTTGACTTAAATATGCAATAAATATTGCTAGAATTTTGTGGCTTCGTTTTTCTCAGTGTGCAATGTTTCGTCCGTAATTTAAAATAATCAGAAATTGGAAATTGGTAGAGCGGATCGAACAAGCTTTTGATTTATCTTAGAATTCAGGAGTGGCTCAATCGGTTTTCGAAATGTACGCGCGTACGATCCATCAGATTTCGATATTGCCGTAGCAAAACCCGTGGCCGCGACACGCGAAATTTACGTCCTCCTGCGCGCTGTTTGTAATGCGCGTTACGTTAGCCGCCGTTACGAAATCGATTCAGATGGCCGGAATGTTGTTAACGCGTTTTAGCTTTCAATTTTGAATGCGACATTTGGTGTCTATTGTGGAACAGCCACCGACCGGCGCAAGTACCCTACGGAACACCGGAGCCATAATATTCAATCGACTCTTTCGGCAATCCTACTGTCAAATTTATTGGGACGTAATATATTCAACCGGACGGCGGCGCACGTGAAATTCGCGAAAATTGATGTTTTCATAAATTATCGGAACGCGTGTCGGTTCTTGACTTAACATTCCTCGAACACAAGCGGAGGATTTTTAAAAAGATTATACCAGAATTTCGTCCGGCTTCGTTCGAAATACACTGCCGATCTCTCGTTTACCTATTCAAATATCGCGGCCTACGCAAAGCTAACAATTCTTAAGTACCGAATCGCGATCACCGAAGGGCCGTTCTTTTTTCATTCGCTTCCAAAAACGTCTCGATTCATCGGAACGGGTCTGGATCCCCGCGCGGCCAGTTTCGTCGGTGGCCGCGGTTGACTCATCGTTATTATAAAAAATAAAGAAAGCATTTCGAGGGTCGATCCCTCGAGACTCGGCCACTTGACTTCGTGAACAGACCGAGGGGGAAGAACGCGAGAGCGGATTGAACAACGCTGGAATTCAAACCGACTGCACGGACCAAGGGTGAAACTTCGCAGGCGCGAGAACGACTCAAAAAAAAAAAAAAAACATTCCTAATTACCACCGATACTTATTCAACGAATAAATTATTGATCGCTTTCACGAGGAAAGAAACCGATGTTTTAATTCCTATGATAATTAATTGCGCGATAAGCCTTTCTTGTACAAACTTAAATACATGCCGCGACATCATTTACAATTTACACCCATCAATTACGATCACGCATTCTCTACACACGTATACACATCTTTCTCTCTCCCGCGACAATGCGAGTCGTTCCACGTTCGCGTTTTCCCTAATAACTTTCCCACAAGTCGATTGCCAATTAACCCTGTCCAAAGTTCAAATCAATTTCCTTGCGCATAAAATGAAATTTTCATTTGCGAACGTCATCGACGTAATAAGACGTTTTCACGCATTACACGACCACAGTTTATATTACCTAAAATCTAACTAAACTCAAAATCGTATTATCGAGATTCCAATCGAGTCGATATCAAAGTTCGATCTGTCATTGACTGGAAGCCTTTTAGACGATAAGGAGACAGATTGCCAGAATTGTTTTTCTACGATATTTTCATTTTTTCCGTTCATAGGTACCTGCGTATAACGGCGCCCATTAGATTTCTATCGAGGCCCACAGTGTTCTCAGGCGATCCTCTCTCGCGCTTAATCTCGCCGCGGGATCTCCCTTGGAGATGTCTTAAGAGCACGGAATCAATTACCGCGACTTTCACCGCGTGGGCGCGCCGCATCTGGCCGTGCCGTGTCCGGCTCTCCCACGTGCGCTCGTGTGCGTAAAGACACGTCCGTGAGCGCGAGAATCGTGTCCCGCCGATCGTGGAAATTAACCGTTAACGAGATCAGTTTGGCTTTCAAGGAAAATTGTAAATTCTTACTTAAGAAGTTTTCATTGAATTTTATTCTCGCATCAATTTCTATAATGTTAGAACGAACGCGCGCTAACGAGATTCAACAGAGTCGAATGCTAGATAGTAAATATCGTAATTGTTTATTATCGAGTCTCATAAATAATTGAAGTGTCCAAATGACGTTTTTATATCAGTCGGTCGTCGGCGATTTTACACGACGCGGACTGTACGACGACAGGCCAGCCAATTAATCGAACAAACAAGTCGCGCACTTACTTCAAAATGGATCCCGGATAAATTATAATCAAACAGCGCGAGCAAGGATCCGAGTTAATAAGAAAGTTATTATTTATGGTATCCGACCGCACACGTGACGATCATTAATTATAAATTTGATACGGGATTATTATGAAAGAAAAATTCCTACGCCGGTGTTGAAACCGCGAAACCGGTCTCAACTTAATCTCGCGTATCCTAAAAATTAGTTTCCATCGAAAATGTGTTCTAATCAAACCTCGCACTTCTACGAAATAAAATGTTTACAAAACCGATCAACCCCTTCCGAGCATCTCATCAAGTATGTACAAGAGCGGTCGGCATTAAAACTTAACTTCGATTGCCAATTTACATATTTCATAAAACTGTTTTACGATTCATCTTGCACGTGTATCCCTCTCTCGGATACTTTCGATTGGAAATAGTATTTACCTTAATACGCCGTTTACTAAAGTTACATAAATTCCATATCAACCTATCTCTTATTAGAATCTCTTTCCCAATCCCATAAATCGAGTTATAAGCATTTGATTCGAAGGACAATTATAACTTTGATAAATGAGCGGGAGTTCGCTCGGATTCCACGTGGAGCCAAGAATTAGATTTGAATGTGAAAAAAATGAATGTAATTGCAGACTGCGAGAGAATATATTTACCTGCGGCGGGCCGCGTTTTAATTAAGCAGAACGGGTTTTTCCTCGGCGAAGGAGTTTGTTTGCGACACGCACAGGTTTTAGACCCGAGGACGAGCAGTGGATACGTTCTGTAATCGGGAATTTCATCGAGCGCCGCCGATGGAACCCCGTTATTCGGCCGGCTGTATAAAGAGGTGGCGGAAAACGTTCCGTTTGCCGATCGTAGTCGTTAAACGTATCGAAAACCGAATTTAATCTGCCGGAAAATAGACGGTAGAAATTTGTTCCGAATATCATTTGATACCGTGTTACAAGAGGGAGCGAGGGAGACGGTAGGTAGGGAAATCCCGGCGAGTGTTTGCACGAAACTATAACGCGGCCCTCCTCCACCTCTATTTCTATCCAATTCGCGCGGCAGACTTTATTTTGGCCAAAGCTTCCGGATCGTTGTTTGTTGTACGCTGCGAGCCACCCCTGTGAGATTTTGTAATTCAAATATTTCTTAAATTTCCGGTATCGCGCAAAAATTAAATAAATCCCGATGGAAACTCTGATAGCAAAATTTGCCATTAGTCTGTGTGTATCTAAGTTTTCAAATATATATCGACGAAGTCAATGAACCCTGTTCGCGGACACTGTCTTCAAATTTGTATAAAATAAAATCGACAATTTTCAAAAAATCCGGGAAAAGTTCGATAGATCGAAAAATAAGATTTGCGTCGATTATCCAGGTACGTGCGGTGCCCAATCAAAATTCCCATCGCGGACGGCTGCGAATCGAAACTTCAACCGGCAAGATTCATTCGAGGCAATCAGACAGTCCGAAGGAAACGCAATTACTGGTCTTAAACGAACCAATTAACGCGGGCCGCGTTATCGAGACGCACCGGTACGGGTAAACGCGGAACGGTGCGCGCGCGCGCGCGTTGTATCAAAGATTCGCGTAAACTACCTCCTGTAACAATAGTTGGATACACGCGAACAATAAGATTATCTCGTGGAGGAGTCGACGGATATATAGCGTCACGGTGGAAACTGCACGGACCCGGGTGAGACGAGACACGATAAAGCTATTCCAGCGCGGCCCACGAAATCCGACGGTGACCGCAACAGGTTTAATGGCGCCACGTATCCCGTGTAATGCACGATTGAGATCCGCGCTAACTGTGCACGGATAAAATTACCCCGATGCACGTACACTGTCGACCTTTCAATGATCAAACGTCGAACGCGAGAGGAGAAACCTTTAGACTCGCGTATTAAACCGCAGCCACTTCAGAGACTTTCAACGTTCAAAGGATTCGATTTTAGATAGCGAAATCATTTAATGTTGATTAATATATTAAGACGAGACTGATAAACGCAGCAAATTTATGAGGAATTAAAAATAACTGAGTCATCAGAATTGATGAAAAACGGCGTAATGAATGACCAGAGACAATTTGATTTAGAAAGAGGGAAAGCAATGTGTTACTGGAAGAACGTGGAGATAACGACTATGGGCCATGTTCGTTAATGAAATAACTGTTGATAGAAAACTGACGCATAAATCAAGCCGGACGTGGCGACTGTGCGGGCTCGATAATCTCGAACGGTTTATACATACTTACGGCGCAGAGTGTGATTACAAGTTACAGCCTTGATTACAGATTAATCAGCGCCGGACAATCTCTCTCTTTCCCCTATCCGAACCAATCATCAGTTGTATCTTATCGCTAATTCGGAACATTATAGAGTTGATCAACCGGTATTTGTGTGCTCAATGTAAAATCAATTGTAATTTTTATTCAAATGTATTCGAAAACAATATTATTATTCTGCAATTCATTAATTAATAAAATTAGGTGAACGAATTATTCAATTTCAATTCAATATTAATTAAAATTTCAGACTTAAGGTAGTTCTCCACAGACTCTCGAGTCAATTGAACGTGCAAAATAAAATGTGCAAAATCATTGTTCTATTAGTATAGACTATGTTTATTAAATTTATTTATGAATTTTAATATTGTTTTAGTTGATATTAGTATAAAGGCAACAATGTTAAAATAATGTTATGTTGTTTGTGTGTAGCAATGACACACGTAGTCATTAATTTGATAGATAAGGAAGAGATTATCAAATCATAGTTTTTTGTTCCTTGAACATTAAATATATTTTAAATTAATTCGGCTCATTTTCATTCAATAATTAGAAAGTAGAAATCTCCAACTTTTAGGCCTCAATTTTGCATTAACATCTACAGTGTTTTTTTACAGTAATGTGTTAATAATATTACANAAAATGTCATTGATTCTCAGACGTTTCATGACGTATGATGATGATGTATAATTGAAATATATTTATTTTAAGGTTTAGTTAGTTTATTTTTATTTCCACGGACTCTCGAGTCAATTGAAATAGTGCAAAATAAAATATAGTGCAAAATAAAATGTTGAAAATCATTGTTCGATTAGTACAGACTATGTTTATTAAATTTATTTATGAATTTTAATATTGTTTTTGTTGATATTAGTATAAAGATAACAATATTAAAATAATATTATGTTGCTTAGCAATGACACACGTAGTCATTAATATGACAGACAAGGAGGAGGTTATCAAATCATAGTGTTTTGTTCCTGGAACATTAAATATCTTTTAAATTAATTCGGCTACCCCTCATTTTCATTCAATAATTAGAAAGTAGAAATCTCCAACTTTTAGGCCTCAATTTTGCATTAACATCTACAGTGTTTTTTTACAGTAATGTGTTAATAATATTACACATAATAGTGCGCTACATACAATACAGCGTGTAAAACGAACCAACTTTAAGGATGTTCTGGAGATACAATCGGAGATAAAAGTACATAAAATTCGAAATTCGTCAATATATTGGCAATGACGGCTATTTATGATGTATATTTTGTATTAAAAATATAGATTAATTCTGAAAGCTTTTGTTTAATTAGTGAATTGCTTCTCATACTGGCTTTTTAATCAAGTTTCCTTAATATTAGTAAAGATTCTAAGTGACTTTTGTGAATGATTGTACCCTCTGATTTCAACTTGAAGAAAATAAATTGGTGATGTCGAATATAGACAATTACATAATAAAAAGTCAAAAATAAATATTTAAATAAAACAAAAATGCTTCAGAAAGCAATATTTATAATTACTAATAAACATCTCAAATTTGTAGAAAATTTTGTTCTGATGACATTTTGTAGTAGTTTATAATGTTTTTTTTTAGACTGTTCAGTGAACATTAATAAATTTTGTGTATTAATTAATTACATAGTGTTTACCATATATAGAAAAAAATTGAAGTCTCTGGCAACGTTTTTTCAAGGTTTAAATAGGATTTGAAGTGGAATTTTATGAATTCTACTTAAGAAAACATGTTAAAATGTGCAAACTTCAAATTGCTATAATTTTTAAACGATGAAGTGAATTGAACCCAAACTTCGATAATTGCTTTAATATAGTAAAAACTATGTTTCGTTAACGTTTCAAGAATTTCTGAACGTTTTTATACATATACCTCCAGAACATCCTTAAGTATTTTTTTCTCGAAAATGAGTTAGGTAATTGGAGTTGTAAAAAATTCTATAATATTTTTTGTTATTTCAAGAATCAAATATATTTTTTTCATAATGATATCCAGTACTTTGAGTTTGTGGAGAACTATCTTAAATAAATAAACTATGAATAAAACATTTATTTATATTGATGAATAAAACATTCATTTATATATTATTAATACTACTACGTTGAGCAATAATAATAATAGTAATAATAATAAATGTTTTATTTATAGTTTATTTATTATTATTACTATTATTATTATTGCTCAACGTGTTTACCGTCCGTTAAATGAAAAACACAGGTGTGCGACGAAGCGACGTTTATTATGGCCTGAGGGAAGATCAAGAATCCGGGACGGGGTTGAGGATCGATATATCGAGCAGTGCGAGTGGCACTTTGCGGGCGACGGTATGCGCAGGTATTTCGGCACTTCCGACAGAGTCGTTTGTCAGCATTAGAGAGAACGGAGAGACGGGGCCGACCGATCGGAATAAGCCAATTTTCCAAGCGATTTCTTATCGACCGCGGTGATCGTCCCCGGGCTTGGTGATCCGCGTGTCGCTTTTACCCGATCACGAGCACGAGACTCTCGTCACGTGTCGCCTCAGCGTCGAGTGCCGCGTTTTATCGGTCGTTAAACGATCAACGAGCGTCGCGCGCGCGCTCGCTCCCTCCCTCCCCTGTAGTTATTCCCCCTGATCGGAGACTGGATACGCTTCGCACCAGGTGTTGCGCAATGATACACTTGTCTGGTTGTACGCGAATGGAAGTTTCGATAGGAATTGCCGCGATCGGAGTGGGACTTGCGCCGAACCTAACGAGTCCCCGATTAGATTTTGCCGAAGTTGCGCGCCGCCGCTTTACTGCGAACGTCGTAAAGTAAATCTGTCTAACGGGTTTACGGCAACGTCGGCCGGTGTAAAACCGAGCCATCTGTTACCGGTATCTGAAGACCGCGTCGCACAAGCGCACCGACACACTCTACTTTCAATTAGACCAGTTCAGCGATTGACTAGAAGACCTTAGGGTCGAAGGAGTACATTCATCGTCCGATCTTAAATCAGGAGTTCGGCCGTACGATTGTTTAAGTGTTACGACGGCCGGGTTTAATTAAGTACTTCGATTGGTGAACGGAGGCGCGTTCTCGTTCGGGGCAAGCTATCCCACGATTTCTACAAGAAGTTTCAATATATATCGGCCGCCGTGATAAGGCAACGGCTTTTTAGTGGACTGTAAATCATCTCGTATCTAAGTGGTCGAAGCCTCCGCGGCGGATCCTCGAGGAGCGAACGGGCGCATCGCTCGCCGGCCGAGGGCATTAATGAATTTCCATAATGGCGCGATAACAGTGTACACAGTGGGCCATTAATACGCACTCGTGAGAGGTCTTTACGGGCGTTTTACGCTTCTCGTAAACCTCGCTCGCGCGCAATTTGTCCCCCTTAACCTCTTTTCTTCGTAAACTAGCCGGAGGAACCCGCGCCCGGTTTTCTTCTCATCGATTTCACCGCTCATTCCGCCGTTTATTACCGATAACTGTCCCCAGATTTCGTTACAACGAGACACAGAAACACGTTCGACAATTGGTGCTACTAGCGGTACGCAACAGTGACCGTGATATAAAAGCATGATATAAAATGGTATATTTTTTAAATAAATCAACAAATGATTCAATTTGAGAAAAATTAAGAAGGATTTATAAAGAATATTTCATCTAGATAAGGTATTATGCGAGTACCTTGTTCACAGAAAATAAATCATTGTTAGCGAAGGAAGTGGTTAAGAGCACAAGGCCCGGAGAGCTCGAGGAATCGGATTACGCGAGGGCGAGGGAAAAGCGAGGAATGGGACTTCCAGTCGGTTGCTCGTGAATAGTTTCAAAGGCGAGGGCCTTAAGGTCCTCTTCCCGGGTTCGATGAAAAAACAACAAAGCGTCTGGTGGTCACAATGGCCAGAGCCTCGGGCCCCGTTTCTCTATTTGCGTTTACAATAAGCCACGGAAAGAGAGAACTCGTGGAACTCAAATCTAAACCGACGTTTCAACGTCACGTATAAGTTCTTAATTCATTTTTCACATTCTCAATACTCAATTTTACTCCTCAATTCCTAAAGTGAGAATTGTGCAAAAATTTCAAATTGTGTTAGAAATTTTGCAATGGAAGTGTGATGAATGGTAGAAGGAGATAGAGAGAGAAAGAGAACAAATAAAAGGGAGTGAGTTCATAAAATTGGGAAAAGAGCGAATCTGAGTAAGTGTGCGAGTAAAATTTCGGGATTTACGAAATTATTATAGATATACTCTTGATTTATAATTCAATTATACTTTCCAATCAATCACAATAAACCAGTGTCTGTAATCACTTTTTCCTAATAATCGATTAAGGTAGTTCTCCACGGACTCTCTAGTCAATTGAGCGTGCAAAATAAAATGTTCAAAATCATTGTTCGATTAGTATAGACTATGTTTATTAAATTTATTTATGAGTTTTAATATTGTTTTAGTTGATATTAGTATAAAGGAGCAATGTTAAAATAATATCATGTTGCTTGTGTGTAGCAATCCCGAGTCGAAGTTTTCATAATCATTTTACATTGCCCACCTTACCAAACGGCAATGTGATCAAGGTGAAAGAAAGATTTCGAAGTTTTGAAAGCAATGTAGGCAATGTGAGAAAAAGATTAAGAGCAATGTTATTAATGTGAGAGAAGGTTTATAGCAATTCGATAAATGTATAAAGCAATGTGAAAACTTCGACTCGGGATGACACACGTAGTCATTAATGTGATATACAAGGAAGAGGTTATCAAATCATAGTTTTTTCTTCCTTGAACATTAAATATCTTTTAAATTAATTCGGCTACCCCTCATTTTCATACAATAATTAGAAAGTAGAAATCTCCAACTTTTAGGCCTCAATTTTGCATTAACATCTACAGTGTTTTTGTACAGTAATGTGTTAATAATATTACACATAATAGTGCGCTACATTCAATACAGCGTATAAAACGAAGCAACTTTAAGTATTTTTGTTTCGAAAATAAGTTCGGTAATCGAAGTTGTAAAAAATTCTATAATATTTTTTGTTATTTCAAGAATCAAATATATTTTTTTCATAATGATATCCAGTACTTTGAGTTTATGGAGAACTATCTTAATTGAGCTTGCAAAATAAAATGTTGAAAATCATTGTTCGATTAGTATAGACTATGTTTATTAAATTTATTTATGAATTTTAATATTATTTTAGTTGATATTAGTGTAAATGTAACAATGTTAAAATAATGTTATGTTGCTTGTGTGTAGCAATAACACACAGAGTCATTAATAAAATAGACAAGGAAGAGGTTATCAAATCATAGTTTTTTGTTCCCTAAACATTAAATATCTTTTAAATCAATTCGGCTACTCTTCATTTTCATACAATAATTAGAAAGTAGAAATCTCCAACTTTTAGGCCTCAATTTTGCATTAACATCTACAGTGTTTTTATCCAGTAATGTGTTAATAATATTACACATAATAGTGCGCTACCTACAATACAGCGTGTAAAACGAAGCAACTTTAAGTATTTTTTTCTCGAAATTGAGTTCGGTAATCGGAGTTGTAAAAAATTCTGTAACATATTTTGTTATTTCAAGAATCAAATATATTTTTTTCACAATGATATCCAGTACTTTGAGTTTGTGAAGAACTACCTTAATTCTAATCCAGAAGTTCTAGATTAAAATTCATAATACTCCTATCTATATATTTATAAAAATAATTGAATTAACATCTCATTGAGAATTCAGTGACTATGAGCCTCGCGAGATCAAATACGTTCCAACGTACTTAAGCAAATGAATCTACCATTCACGCGCACGGTGCTTAGACAGCTGAGAAGAGTATACAGAAAGGGCCTACACTCCTCGCGTTACGTAAGCAACTTGGAGCGGAGAAACTTTTTCTACAAATCAATTTGAGCTCGTAAAACCTACGCGCGTTCGGTTTCGCCGTTGTTCTAATTGAGAACGGTGGCAGGTAACGATACCGGGAACCACGCCGAGAATAAAGACGGTAAACGGCACGAAAATGGGCAAACAAGATACGCCGCCCCACGCGGTTTCGTTCGAACCTCATTGCCAGCGATGACTGGCAGATAGGGATGTTCTCTAGCTGTCCGAGGGTAAGGCACGGGACAAACGACCGTCATCGCGATGACGATGAGAAACGGACAGAATCTTGGTATCCACTTCTAGCGATCCCGAGATTTCGGAACTTTGTGTTTTGCCATTGACACCGAGTCTTTTGTCAGCAATTCTAATGATTTTCGAAAATACTATTTAAAAAATTTCTATTCTTTAATGTGACAGAAGTTCAATGCAACAACACATATCAGAAATTAATGAGTTAAAAAGGAAATTTGGGATCTTTCTTGTATCCGGAGAAGAAANTGACGATGAGAAACGGACAGAATCTTGGTATCCACTTCTAGCGATCCCGATATTTCGGAACGTGTTTTGCCATTGACACCGAGTCTTTTGTCAGCAATTCTAATGATTTTTGAAAATACTATTTAAAAAATGTCTATTCTTTAATGTGACAGAAGTTCAATGCAACAACACATATAAGAAATTAATGAGTTAAAAAGGAAATTTGGGATCTTTTTTGTATCCGGAGAGCAACTCTCGTTTTCCGAAAGGGGTGACGCGAATGGAATCTCGGTCGGGTTATACCGTTTGCTTTCATTTAACGGGGATGTTTTCCACGGCGACGGGAAAGTCGCGGCCGCGTAAACAGTCATATCTAACATTTATCAGGTGACACCGGTCGTTCCGACCTCGTCAAGATCCATTTGCGGGGGCGCAGGATGCGCAGGGAGCATTACCGTGTCGTGACGTCAAATACTAACGCAGGAGAAGCGAGTGGTGTCATTACCGGACCTCATGCCGGGCCATCGCATCTGGCCACCGCACTACACCCCCGTCGTATTTCTCCGTTGCGGAACACAGAACACCGAGCGACGTAAACAGGTTGATAGATCTTGATGGAACACCAAGGCTCTCGGCCAGCGGTCTCTATGCTAAATACTGCCGTCGCAATTAGACGCCCGGCATAATTCAATTACGCCGGATATAAACGCGAAGGCGGCTTCGAATGGGACGGGAACGCTGATGGATTTTGATCGAGATCTCTTTCAAGACTTCACAGAAACGCGTTGCTAAATATGTATATTCTATNTATGCTAAATACTGCCGTCGCAATTAGACGCCCGGCATAATTCAATTACGACGGATATAAACGCGAAGGCGGCTTCGAATGGGACGGGAACGCTGATGGATTTTGATCGAGATCTCTTTCAAGACTTCATAGAAACGCGTTGCTAAATATATTCTACGCTAACTATTAAAACTGTTATGTATATGCGCGCGAGCTGAGTGTAATTTTAAATGGAATCTCGTTTATGTAAATCGATAAACATGGACGAGTGGACTTACCGTCGAGGCTCAGTCGAATCGAATTCCTAAGTCCCTTACTCGCCGGCCATCTAAGTCACGTGCAGCAGTCGGAAGATTCGTTCGTACTTGCACGTGGGGGATAAGAAGGGTGGATTCAAGACCTAAACATAATACAACAGAGTTTATGAACACGAGTTCCTACACAGTACANCCGGCCATCTAAGTCACGTGCAGCAGTCGGAAGATTCGTTCGTACTTGCATGTGGGGGATAAGAAGGGTGGATTCAAGACCTAAACATAATACAACAGAGTTTATGAACACGAGTTCCTGCACAGTACGCTTCGTTCAAATAATATTTGAATAACCGTTTAAAGGTGCGCAAGTAGTCGAGGAGGGAACAAGTCGGACATCAAAAATTCAAGCCTAACCGTATCTTCATTAAATCGTTTCCACCCGGACGTTGATTTACTCTTCAAGAAGAATATATACGAGTAGAAGAATCGTGGCTGCTGCCCGAGTGGAGATCGTTCAAGAACGAGCCAAGAGGGAAGACGAGGACGAGCGAAAGTGGTGGAGAAGAAAAAGAGCGAAGACGGAAAGAAGAAAGAAAAGAAGGAAACGAGAGTGTCTGGCGTGGAGGATGGGGGACCGAAGGAGTAGGAGGATGGCGTCGGCTCCGGGGGGGTGGGCGGCGGCGGGGGCGGGGGATGGGGGGCTAAGACGTTGTCCTGCCAACAGGTGGTAGCAACCTCACACTATCCACGGACCGGCTCGAGTCGTCGCGACGCCGCTAACTGATTTCCCGGATTTTATTGTGTTCCTATAGCAAGGCCAATTTCTTAGAAGAAGTAATTGTATAAAGGCGTCATGAAAGGGAGATGTTTTTGTATGTTTCGATAGGGATTTCAAAGATATCTTCAATAATATTGTTCTCCAGCCCTGTTACCCTCTGCGTCGCGGTAATTTTAACGAAGACGCCATTAAGCCAAGGCGGCGCGACGAGCCGAGGGGAAGAAGACGAGCCGATGCAAGAGATTCGGTCGTCTCAAAGGAAAATCTTAACGAGCAGGAACAATGAACCCATGTGAATTATTACTCGGCACAAAGCGGCCGTGTTTTCGTCGTTTAATAAAACGCGGAATGAATTAAGCGAACGACCTTCCCTTTCTTCCCCCGTCATTTTTCTCCCCTCCTCGGTTTTTTTAATAACGATTGTTCCCTTTGCCCCGGCGAAGGTATTCCGTCGTTATTTAGCCAATTACACGAACATTGATAGCGACCGTTTCGAGTGCCCATTATCGATCACCGTTGATTAGCGTCTAATTATTAGTATACCGCGTTTCGGTTCAAGAGTGAACCAAGTCATACAACCCGATGATGTTCATACGATAAATCCAAACGCGGAGGCGTATTCAAACTAATGATTAACCGGTGGCCGATTTCACCCGATACGCCCGATCGATATCGAATCAAACGGAATTCCCCGGCACACGTTCGTTCATCGACGACAAAACACCTACACAGGTGTATCATCGAACGTATATTACTCGTAACCGCGCGGCTGTTCTCTCTCGTCTCTAGAAATAAAAATTTACAGTACTCATCCGCGGAACAATAATAAAATGGACAAACATGGGTAAAACGAAATAAGAAAAAATACATACGAGCGGATCGTGTTTGAAAACACTCGGGAACAACTGAGCTAACAGACTCGGGAACGGGGAACAGGGCTACCTTTCACGTCGCGAAACTAAACACAACGCGAACGATAGATTCGATTTGTTCGAGCGAGCGCGTTTTCCATTCTGCGCGGCGGCGGCGCGCGGTGCGCCCCTTCCGCTCGTCTTTTTTAACGGAGGACAAAGGCCCGTTTGTTGGGCCCCCGGGCTCACAAAGGGTTCCATTGCAGCCCGTGCGGCCGCATGAAACGAGGTCTGTAAGGCCTTCTTCTGGCCGCCTCCACCTTCTTTCCACGAACGCCACGAGATTCCGCCGCGCCGCGCCGCCGCGCGCCGCTCGGGTAATAAGAATTTGCTACATTGCCCGCGTCGCCCGTTGTTCCCGGCAACATTGTTAGCCCCGCCGCCGTGAAATCGCGAGAAATTATATTGTACACGCGGACGAACGGCCATGTAGTCCTACACACGGTCGAATCATGTTAAGTGGAATTCCGAATTCTTATAATGAATCTCTCTTTTTTTATCCCAAAACGAGTTAAGTCCCTTTTATGATCTCGCTTCCTTATAAGCGATAATTGTTCACTTGATTTTAAATCATATTGTTGAACCGAAGTGAACGGGGCGTACGTGCGTGGAATGACGGTAGGTGCCCTGGGTCGAGTTCAAGGGTTTTGTGGTGAAAACGGGATCGTGATTCCGGGCACAAACTGGATCGACGGGTTCCTGACTTGACGAAGCCCTCGACCTTCTGACCCTCCGGCTCGTGGAAGAGGTCGGGATGAAGTTGCAGGATCGTATATCGCCGGTTCACTTGCAGTAGACTGCGAGCCGTCCTCCTCCCTGCTTCCTCTTCCCCCCCCCCNGGGGCGTACGTGCGTGGAATGACGGTAGGTGCCCTGGGTCGAGTTCAAGGGTTTTGTGGTGAAAACGGGATCGTGATTCCGGGCACAAACTGGATCGACGGGTTCCTGACTTGACGAAGCCCTCGACCTTCTGACCCTCCGGCTCGTGGAAGAGGTCGGGATGAAGTTGCAGGATCGTATATCGCCGGTTCACTTGCAGTAGACTGCGAGCCGTCCTCCTCCCTGCTTCCTCTTCCCCCCCCCCCTTCACCTGCTTCTATTTTTCTCCGTCCGTCTGTGTGTACGTATCGATCCCCGCGAACCAGTTTATGCGGAAAGACCGCGTCAATTTCGAGACCGTCCTATTCTACGTGTCTCAGGAAACTTCATTGCCATTGCCACGTCGAGCCGGCCTGACCTCGGTCAAGGTGAGGGTCAATAATCTCTGACGCGACCTCTTCCATCCGTTCCGCGGCAACGACAATCGAGTCGGGCAAGTTGAAACTCGACCGGGCCGTCCCCTCCCGGGAAAAAGATTAAGGACGCTAACAATGGAGTTTGCAAAGACAGGAGAGAATTAGGGATCGATAACCGAGGTTGAAACACGAGCCAGTTTCTTCTGGGCAACTTCCGTCATCCCCAGACGAAAAAGGAACGCGATCGGGGAACCGGGTGAAAGGGGGAACGGGGGAAGGCGACGCGGAATCTCTGTACAGGGGGGAACGGTGTCTTTCGCGGGAGGTACCAGGAAAATTCGCAAGCTCCGAGGGTGTTCGGGGCCGCGCATTGGTCCACGGGTTCGGGAGAGTGCTCGCCTCCGCAAGAAGGACGGACAGATCCAAATTGAAATGTAATGTACACCCCTCCCTTCCCATCTGCCCCCCCGATGGCCAATCCTCTCGCCCGTTCAACCTAGTGTTACTCCTCTCTCTCTCTCTCTCTCTCTCTCTCTCTCTCTCTCTCTCTCTCTCTCTCTCTCTCTCCGTTTTCCCTTCGAGGCTTGCGAGCACGTCGGCCGAAGATGCCTCGTTGTATTCCATACACGAGGGAAAGAGCCTCGAACGGGGCCTCCGTGTATAAGTGTGGGTGATTTACTGCTCCGGGCTTAATGGAGGCTGTTTACTGCTAATTAAAACGAAGCCCCGCTTTATACCATGTATACATATACGCCGTGTATACGTATATATACGCGTATATAGCAGAGTGCTCCGAAAACCGATTCCACGGAATCGCGTCGCTTCTGCGATACTATATAGCTTCGCTCGGGAATCGTTATCGATAGTTTGAAATTCCAGAACAGATGAAACATTGAAGAATTGTAATAAATAAATGAATGTCTCTTTAAAAGTAATTCTCTCCTAATGAAATTATAGCCGGTATCTGTATCAACCGGATCGGAGCGGTTCCATAGAACGTTCAGGTTCAGGAAGTTGTCTGAATTAATTTTCTGCTTTACTGTCAGGGGTTACGGGGAACACAGTGGAAGTAGATACCATCGGTAGCAATCCATTGTACCATCGTCGTATATATTTTTGAAATATTCCTAAAGTAACGTTTCGCCCTCATAATTATTCATTCGACGAATAGAGGAAGAAATCCGTTCCGAAATCGTTCCATTGGCAATTATCCTCGAACGAAGCACCTGTTCGAGCCAGACATCGAACTCTCGACGAAACGGTCCGCGCATCGGAGCCCGCTTCCGGCCGGCCCGTAAGAGACCCGTGCCGGGTCCCCGCACGAAAAGAACAATTAACCGTTTCCTCCAATTACCGCAATCACCGATGTTGTTTTATTCATAAAGGCTCGTCGGCATAAAATCCTCTCTCGTCCCGGAAAGGACGTCCTCCTGGCCGGAACACCTCGAAAAACGCGATACCGTCGCGACGTCGCGTCGTCGTCTGGGTTCGCTCGGCTCGCAACCAGCTACGGTAATTACTACTCTTACCGGGTAGGTAAAGAACGGACGTTTCAAAGGGCTGACACGCGTCAATCCCTCTTCGTGCGCCGCCGCCGCCACCGGTGGAACGGTAAACAATCACGTTCGAGAAGCAAAGTTACTCCAATTAGCAGCGGGGGTCCCGAATAATGTCAGCCTCTTCGTATTTACAACACGGTAATCCTCTCACCCCCGTTTCTTCTTCTCCTCCCTCCCGCCCCCTCTTTCGCTAGTGTTCTCTCTAGTCTGCGGATCCAATAAGACCGACTCTTCCTCCCCGTGGCATCGTCGTTCCGCCGAGTCTCCCCAATTAAACCGCGTCGCGCTGCAACGGGCTTGCACCGCCGCGCACCGATATCAATTACTAGGCCAAGTGACGCGGTGCAGTCGTCATAAGGAGGACGATTAAAAAAGAAGAACGTGAAAGGGTGGAAACGCGAGACAAAGACGCGAACGGAACAGCGAACAGCTATATTGGTTAACGAGGGGGAAGGTTGTACGGATTTAATGAGCACGTAATCACTGTTCTCTTCAAAGGTTTCGATGTTCGACGATACTCTCCCACCGCGGATCATGTTATTATCGTCGTCTTACTTTCGATCCTAGTAACATCGAGACACTGCTCATCTGGCAGAGTGTTTGCACGAGTTACTTAGATCTCGAGATGGAGTATCTCTTTACGGCCGCCAACGACGTTTCAAATTCTCGATCCGCCGCGTCGGGATTGAAAGTATCTCTGACAACAGAAAGTAAAAAGGGGAACAGGGGGGGGGGGGGGGAATGATTCGATCGACAAAGAGCTTAATGGAAGAGTATCCGTCTAAGCCGCGGCACGATCGGTCATTTAATTTCTTAAGTGGCTGCGGGGCAAACATTAGCCCCCGCGCGCGCGGAGCGGAGGGAGAAGAGGTGGAGAGATACCTTATGAGGTCAACGCGAAGGAGGGAAACGAAAATCCTTACAAGGTTCCAACGTTGGAACCGTGTTGAAGGTATTCGTCGACCGGGAGCACTGGAAATGGAGCTTTTATACGAAAGTACTCCATATCACTTTATTTAAGATTTACCCTCTCGCTCGCCCCCTTTCAACCCCCAACAAGACTCGTCCATTTCGTCGCCACCGCTCCCCGCGGCCCGTCTCCATCCGCTCGTTCTACCATTCTTAAGCTCGATCCTCGCTGCTCGAGCGTCCTTCTGTATCGACGTCTTTGCTCTCCTCCTCCTCTTTCTCGCTACTCTCTTCCATTTCCTCCCCCCCGCGCTCTCTCGCTCCTTCTCTCGCCATCTCTCTCTCTCTCTCTCTCTCTCTCTCTCTCTCTCTCTGTCTCGTCTTCGTTCCGAACGTCTTGTTTGTTTATTCCACTCAGCCTCCTTAACATGATCTGTGTGCTTGGCATTCCACCTTGCTCGTCCCGAGTGGAGCGTTTTGCAAATTGAAGAAACACTTTCGTCGATCGATTCGACACGCGATTCGCGATTATCGTCATATACTGCTTTTCAAGCTGCCTCTCAATTTCGAGTAGACACTCCTATCAATTGTTTAACCCTCATTTCCCACGGACGCTGTTACACACTTGGCAATGAATCTATACTATACATATGATAGTCGTCGGGGAGTATTCGTACGAATCAGCATTTGCGTCGCAGGAAACTGCGGATTAAGGATTCGAATTCTCAAATGGAAATCCCTTATGAGCCACTTTACCAACGATTTTCGCTGGGGTACACGAATATTCCTAAAGGAAGGCCAGCCGGTTTTGTATTCCATTTTCGATACAATATTCAGTTCGTCTGTTTGCGTTAGCATCGTTATGGCCATCGGGATCCGAGCGATATGCGAAACGGAAAAGGGAATAGAAGATGTACGGAGAGAGGAACGGTTCGAGGGAAAGCCATTGAACGGATCTCCTATAGATTCTTGCCCGGAATTTTCCGTCCCCCCGTTCCTCCCCCGCCGGGCCTCGCCGTTTGTTCGCTCTCACCCATTTGCTTATTCCGCGCCCCTTCCGCCCCTCGCCGTTCGTGTTGTTCTTTTTCATCGCCGCCCCCGCAACGACTACGTGTCTTCGACAATTATTAGCTATTTTCTCCTTCCTTTTCGCTGCTCGAAATTTCACGCCCACTGAGCCTCCCTCTCGCGATAAATCGTGCACAAATAAGCTCAAATGGTTGAGGAAATAAAATTATATCAATCTGTGCCACACGCTATAATACAAGCTACACATAAATTTAATGTATATCGAATTTATATGCAAAATGATTCCATGTCATCGATTTGTAAAATCAACTACGCCTAATTTCGACGATATGGTACCGAATTTCTTGAAGAATCCCATGCTCGCATTTCTTAGCTTTCTATAAGCTCAAATGGATGAGGAAATAAAATTATATCAATCTGTGCCACACGCTATAATACAAGCTACACATAAATTTAATGTATATCGAATTTATATGCAAAATGATTTCATGTGATCGATTTGTAAAATCAACTACGCCTGATTTCGACGATATGGTACCGAATTTCTTGAAGAATCCCATGCTCGCATTTCGCCTCTCCTCGTCGCGTGCACGATCGTCCCCCACCTCCCGTTCGAATCGAGTCCCGACCGGTACGTTCTCGAGCCGGTGCGGTGGATGTACCTCTTTTGCTCCCAGGACCAGAGAGGCGTTCTCGGATCTCGAGCCATGTAAACCGGTCGGTCTGGTCCACGCGTACCCCACCACACCGGTCACCTGCTCGCCTAGCGAGGCTTAGGGCCTTTTCAGGACCCAATGCGAACAGCCCTACCATTAAATTTATTCGAAATCTCATCGGTATCCAAAGCCCATGGTCCAGGAATCGATCGGATCCTCTCTAACGCCTGTCCTGTGATTACGTTCTAAATCGAACAGAATTTCCGGACTGGGTTTACGTAATCTAAGAATTAAGTAGGTTAATTGGATCGGTGTTGATCAAAAGAAACTTGAAACCGAGATGTCCCATTCTTCATTAGTTTTTTGACAGATTAATAGCAATATCCGAGACGGAGAAATTGTATGATATATGTAAATGGAATCGAGCGGGGAATAAGGACTTCTGATACAGATTCTTAACCCGGTTCGTATACGGGTAGCTCTAACGAAATCCCGAGATCAATGGTTACGTCCGCTGACCGACATTCTCCTAGCGGTGTCATTATCGAAAAAGCCGGGAAGAGGAATCGGATCGTTTCACCGTTTGCTTCGCGAGAAAGTAACTGGTCGTACGTTTTAATGAACCGATCCAGAACGAGAGAGAGAGAGAGAGAGAGAGAGAACGACGAGGGGATTCATTAAAAGTCGACCGCGTCGTCGCGTTTTCCGATCCACGACCCCATAAGCGAGGAGAGCCCAGCGCCCGGCCGTGTAACGAAAGGGTTTTGTTTGCCGGAAGAGAAGGCAAGCGCATCGGCGAAACTTTCCTTCCCGGCGTCGCTAATTATTCTATTATTAATTGTTAATTATAATTAATTACCGAGCGGCTCGCGACCAAGCTAATTGACATTGATTTATGGCTTTAATTAAAGGCGACGATGCGCTCGCGCGTCCCGCCGCTCCTAACACTGTCTTACACGGCGAAGGAACGCTTTAACAACACCTTTTCAAGAGAATCCAGGCTTTGTGCAACGACCTTTTACGCTCGCCACCCTTCAACCCTTCCGCGCCGGATCGAAGCTACGCCGTAGCGACACTCTTCACAAAACCGGAGGAGGTTCCGCTAAATTAAATACGGCTCGGGTTTTGGACGCTTCCCTCGTTGATGTATACAGCTGACTAAAATATAAACGTCGGATCAATCCGTTCTGTATTCAAGTATGCCGAGTCAATTACCGCGATTTACACACGTTCGCGTTAGAAAAATTCGAACGATTTGCATTCGTCAAGTGGCGCAGATTTAAATGTAACACTATCGGATTGCGCATAAATTCTGCTATCAACGATCAGGCGAATTTTTCTGGAACGGGAATAATTCTAAGGGGGGGAAGGCACGCTGAATAATGACCGCAAGGCGCCGGTTGACGGTTCGGCAACGACTCGGATTGATTAAATCAATATTTTACACGGCCGTTTCCACCGTCGAGATCGGCGCGCACCGCACCGAGATTTGCATATCCCCGCGCGTAATAGATACGTTAAACAGGTTTGCGTTAGCAATATTATTAGTTTATCTCGGAGCGGAACCGCCTTGGAATCAAGAAATCATTCCCAGAGGAGGGAGCTCGGTAACCCGTTCCTACGGGGCTTATCTAACCAGCGCGGTTCCGCGTGTATGGTTTAAACACCGGGCCCAATTAGAGCGCCCCTACCAATTAGGCGTCCCGCGATTTTTCACGGATATAATTGACACCCGCCGGGTCTCGCGGTCGTTTACGCGAAAATAGGCGAGGACGCGTGCTCGTTACGCGATTCCTCGCTCCGTTCGCCGTTCCCAGAAGCGGCCGCGCCGCGCCGGTTGAATATTTCACTCGGATACTTTCGACCGTCGTTATCGAACGCGATACAGTTGAAGAACGTTTCCTCGAGCCGGCGGCGATTTTTTCTCCGGGGGCTAGTCGTTCGATGAAAACGAAACAGGAAACGCGGGGATAATTGGATCTTCGACGAGACAACGACAATAATTTATGCAGCAACAGCTCCTTGCGTGGGTATTAATATAGTGTATACGCAGCGTATAACTTTGTACTCTCTTGGATGTATGACGAAACTATAAGCCGGGGGAAACGTCAGGAAAGTTTCGCGGAAAAACACGACCGGAGAGTCTAGGGACAAGTGGGAACGGCGTTCCTTCCCAGTCGGCGATCGATAGTCATAACATTCCGTGGACTAGAACTGTTTCTTCTATTAAGAAAAATTATGAAGGATCGGCGGCGATGCGACGTAAAACAGCGACGGGGTATAAATTGTTGTCATAAATCAGTTTCAAAGCCGAATATCGCTGTACAACGAGGACGTCGCCGGGCGAAACCGACAAAGGGGGCTTTCGATCCTCGACGTCGGCTAATTCGAAATTACACGTTTCGCCGTGCAATGATCATAACGTTAACGAGAATAACGAACGGGCCACGGTTCCGGGCCGGTGGCGGCTCGACATCGGGGCAAGATTTAGCGTCGACTTCCTGGCAACGCGGCGAGCAGAGCCCGGGCCACCCCTTCCCGCCGAAATGCTTCTGGGACAGCCAGCCGTGCAGAGAAGAGAGACAAGGGAGGCGTATCTCTTCGACTCGTAAAGATAACCGCGAATAACCCCCTTCCACGGGTTACTCGTCGCTCTTTCTAAATGGTCCTGCGCCGCGTCCACCGGCTGAATTCATTAAGTCGCTGATTTACCGTCGCTTTCCGGTGTAAACGAAATTGCGACCGACTTCGAGACGTGCCGGCAAAAACCCAGACGCGTAAACCGATCCGAGCTTCGGATCGTCAGAACCATGAATGAGAATCTCTTCATTCATCTTCTCCACATTAAAATAGCAAATGATAAAAAGACGCACATATTTTGCAATATTTATAGAATATTTATAGAATAATGTTGAGACTTTAACATAATATTTCTATATCTGAATATTTCATAATATTTCTATATCTAATGTGAATTAGGTATACAGTAAGAGAAGGAAAGATGTTAGATTCGCACGAAGCGTGTTACTTAGGGAGACTAGCTAGTAGCCACTTTTATCTTCTCTCTAGTTTTATCTGAATCTAAAACTAATTGAACTTCCCTTGCTGGTTAAAGCCTGATAAGTCTAGCAATAATTATTGAAAACCGTGCAGACGTCAAGGGAAACGGTATAAAAGCGAGCGCGTGGTTGACCGTCTAATTTCGTGGAGCGATTTCGAGAGGGAGACGTAGGATCGATCGCGGGTAGCATCCGGTATTTCCCGGCGTTCGCGTTACCACGGGGGCCACGGCGGTGGTCACCGAATAAACACGAGCCAGCCAGTAAATTGGTGATAATCGAAGTGTCTTCGTGCACCGCGGAATTATATCAAGTAGACGTTCTCCGGGTTGCATCGCCGCAGCGCCGCGGGACGACGTATCAACCCCAGCCGGGGAGAAGCGGTGGTGCGTCAGGTTCGTTAAGACCATTAGCGCGCGGGGACAGGGAAGGGTGCAAGGGAATTCACAAAGGGGTCCCGCTTCTTCCTCTGTTAACGACGTATCGCCGTGGTTTGCGGGAAAACGAGAATGACTTGAAACAACGGTGAACGCTAACGAATCTGTGTCCCCCGCGTGCTTTCTTAGTTTTTGCCATCGGTTAAGAAGCCGAGGAAGGGTTGACGATGGGAGAAATTTAGTGAAAAGATTGCTCAATGATACATCTGTTTTGCGACGAGCCAATATATAACGAAAAACATCGATATGATAAAAGTAGAAAACCGAGTAAATATACAAGAGGTATTTGATTGAGAATTGCGGTGTACATTTGGCCACGAGGCAGATTAGAATTAATGACTGGACGACTCGTTGTCAGCGCGCCGTAGTGAATGTGTACCTACTCAATTTTCGATACAAATGGTTAATCGCTTACGAGATATTAACCCATTAACGTCCATCTCGTTGTTTGTAAGCTGCTGCATTTTCGTACCGTCCGCCGTTAATGGATTAATTACGGCAGGCTACTGTACGGAAAATTTCCGACGATAAATTCTATCGAATCGTTAATAGACTGCCGCTTGAATAAAATCGGTAAACACGGCGGGGCAATTTGGCGGACCGGGCGAAGAGTCGACTGGCGCGGCAACTGGATACGTTCATCCAATTTTAAAACAAAGTCGTGGGGCGACGGCCGGACGGGAGAAAGAAAAGCCCCGGTTACGGGTGAGTTAACGAATCGCCGCGGACAAGTCCTTTAAGCAAATTTCGTCTCTTTCGACGGAGGAGCACCGAGGGAGAGACAGAAGAGAGTCGTCCTCGTCTTGGAGCCTCGCCGCGGGCCGTAATGACACTTTTACACGCGGATAATGGGGCTCCAAAGGCACGCACAATGTGGCACAAAGCGTGACTGGAGCCCCGGAGCGAGTATAAAAACACACGCGTGCATGCGGGAACAGGCCGGGAGGGACGGAGCAGAGGGAAGAAGATTCGCGAGCGGAAGAGGGGCGAAAAGAACNCAGAGCCCGCCGTAGTGAATGTGTACCTACTCAATTTTCGATACAAATGGTTAATCGCTTACGAGATATTAACCCATTAACGTCCATCTCGTTGTTTGTAAGCTGCTGCATTTTCGTACCGTCCGCCGTTAATGGATTAATTACGGCAGGCTACTGTACGGAAAATTTCCGACGATAAATTCTATCGAATCGTTAATAGACTGCCGCTTGAATAAAATCGGTAAACACGGCGGGGCAATTTGGCGGACCGGGCGAAGAGTCGACTGGCGCGGCAACTGGATACGTTCATCCAATTTTAAAACAAAGTCGTGGGGCGACGGCCGGACGGGAGAAAGAAAAGCCCCGGTTACGGGTGAGTTAACGAATCGCCGCGGACAAGTCCTTTAAGCAAATTTCGTCTCTTTCGACGGAGGAGCACCGAGGGAGAGACAGAAGAGAGTCGTCCTCGTCTTGGAGCCTCGCCGCGGGCCGTAATGACACTTTTACACGCGGATAATGGGGCTCCAAAGGCACGCACAATGTGGCACAAAGCGTGACTGGAGCCCCGGAGCGAGTATAAAAACACACGCGTGCATGCGGGAACAGGCCGGGAGGGACGGAGCAGAGGGAAGAAGATTCGCGAGCGGAAGAGGGGCGAAAAGAACGGTTCCGAAGGTGAAAGGGTGTCGGGAAGAAGAGCCCGGGAAAAAAGGGAGAGACTTTTACGAGACGGACGGAGAAAAAGCGTTGTGTCTCGCGTTTGTGTAAGCGCGGACCGGCGGCGGTGTGAGCGGGCGCGCACGCGTCCCTACGATATATACGAGAAAAAGGTCAAAGAAGAGAGAAAAAGGCCGAGCGGATGGTGAAGGTGCCGAAAAAGGAGCAGTACGCTCGCACGGAGCAAAAAGGAACTAAACTCATTTCCGAGGCATTAACCAATTACTTTTTGCGAAAGGGTGTCGGTTACCTTCAACCCAACCCCCGTCGCCTCAACCCCTTCCCGTTCATCCACCCGGGCTGAGGGCATCCTAACCCTCCTTCATCCCCGCCGTTCGTTAGCCGTCTCGACCCCCGAGGAACGCGAGGAACGTCGACTGGCAGTGCCATGCTCTAACGAAGAAAAATCTAAATCGATGGTGCACGCCTGTTTTGTTTCTTCATCCTGCTAATCACTTCGTTCCCCGAATTGAATACAGAATACATGAACGCGCGCGCGCGTTCGATTCAAAAGTTATTAGAAACAGTTCGTCTAATACGTGGCATTATTGCACGTATTAGCATAATCCAATGAACATTTAATTAACGAAGAATTCCGAACTATAATCTCCCTTAATCGTACTCGATTATCCGCTTAATTGCAAGGAACACGCACACAATAGCCGGCAAGATCACTGAGCAGCTTTGACTGACGCTGCGACTAGACGGTACAAATTAACAGTCAATTAGAGCAATGTTCATTAACGGAAATTAATTTCGTGCCAGCCGAACGCAAAACGGGTCGAACAAACAAATGAATCTTATTAAAAATGCAATGACAGCGCCGGCGACCCGCGTTCGTCGTTATTAACTGACTAAATTTAGTGACAGTAGGAATAATGCGATGACAATGATCGCGGTAATAGCTGGAGTAATGAAGGAAACTTAATACAACGCGATTACGGATGGGACGACAGAGATTGTACATTATCTTAGCTGCAGGAGAGCGTCGCGTTCTCTCCCTCTCTCGCTCTGCTGGAGAAACCGACAATAATGAATCAATTCTGACCGACCGAGTTGCTACATTCATGGTTAATCTCCCTCGCTTTAATTGCTGTTAGGGATGCACCGAATATTCGCCAAGTATTTGGTACTCGGCATATTTGCCAAATTTACCGAATGTTCCGCGTGCTCGGATAGTTAACGCTAATCGAACCACTCGATGCGGGCCGCTGCAGAGACCATTTTTCCCACGCTGATTTTCGAGGTCGCAAATTTCAAAAAGTATACACGCACAAATTGTTCACCCGTTCCCGATATTTTCAGAGTGCACCCAATCGGTTTAGAAATAAAGCAACCTTTAAGCCCGCCAAGTTCTGACAACGATACCTTTTACTATCATTCTCAAAGGGCAGAAAAAAAGTGAAGGGTATAGCGCACAATGGACGATGTACACGGTCGAGCTAGTCATTTTGCAAACAGCTAAAGGAGGGCGGCGATCTAATATGTCTCGGGGGGTGGACTGGGAGCGGGGGCACATATCATACTGTTAATCTGAAAACCGCGTCTATAAGAATCCACTTAATGAAATTTCCACCGTGGCTGGCCGATCGACGAGCGCTAAGGGTGAGCACCCTTCGCTGTCCCTGCACGCTGGTATTGTGGAGCAATTAATAATGTCGTATCGCGCGTCCCTCAGGCACCGCCGCCCAGTTACGTCCATAGGGTGAGCACACACCATGAGCAAACCCCATGGCGACCGCTAACAATCGCAAATTCTGAAATTCTGATAAAAGATGCAACCCCGATTTTATCAAATGTAAAATAACAAATTCACGCGACCATTTAATATTGTAATACGATAAATACGAAAGACTTGACAAATTATGTGATTAATTTAATAGAAATCAAAGTAAAAAATTCCGAGCTTTGATTGATATTAAATATTTTGTAATAAATACGATTGTAACGAACACGTGATCGGTATTATTGCTATCGGTGCGTTGGAGCACAGTGTGTACTCTGCCTTCAGCACGGAGCAACTACTATGCGATGGTAAAGCCGACGGGGGCGAGTCTGGGGGCTGGACGAAAGGGGTGGCTAGGCTGACTGCTAGCTCGAATATAGGCTGTTGTGAATATTACATTCCCCGTGTATATAGATGCCGCGGGTCCTCCCGGTAACGCTTCGAGCCAGAGAGGGCCAGAGCACAATAAGACGCCGGGCGCAATTAATTTTCAGGCTTTTGCTAATTAAATTTTTCCCCGTCCCGACCCCCCGATGCCCGAGAGACGCCGTCTATGCGTGTCCTTGGCGCATTGTATCGCGTGACACCGACGGAGATCGGGGATTAATTTCCAAGGAGATTAAGAAATTTCATATCAAATTATCTTAGACAAGTCTCGTTTGAATCTCGGTCGCAAGGGGATCGGGGCCACGAAAATTCTTTTCCGACAAACGCTTCAAATTATTTGTCTGTTAATTCCAATCTGGTGTTTAATGAAGATGAATGGACGTGCTATTAGTCTAAAGACTCTCAGATCTATAATTTAAATGGTAAGAGGTTCCTGGAGGAATATTTCTTAAATACTAATTGAACACAAGTTGGACATATTATTTCTTCCGCTCAAACAGTAAGTAATCAGCGGCATTCTCGAACGATGCGATCACCGGTGCCTCGGACTCGTGGAGTCGAACGCCCGGAACGAACTGATTGGCCCGATCTCCGTTTCATCATCATCGTGGATACGTCCGTAGGAAGGAACGGGTTCGGTTCCGCGGCAAGATTCATAATGGGATTCCCGGAGGATCTCTAAAACTTCTTGAAACCGTGCGCTCTGAAGCGTGATACGGTAACGAGGGAGTTCAAGGTTAAAAGTGATGGAGACAGAGCAGAGCGAGGCGGGAAAAAGGAGAAGGGGCCCCGCGAGCGAATCGAATCGAATCGAGGTGAGGAGCAATAAGAGAAAAAGGTGAAACGAGAGAAAGAGAGGAACGCGGGCATACTTGCAGATTAGGATCGTAATAACGGTATTACAGCGTCGAGATTTATGCTAACGAACGATAACGCGATGTTTATACCGGTGACGCCGGCCTAATGTTGAATTACAATGCCGATTAGACAGGGTGCGCCGGTGTTAACGATAAGCCTCAGAATTTAGAATCGTTGTTACAAAGAGGAACGCTTCGGTCTTTCCATGATTTGAAAAATTACTCTATTACTTATTGATTTATTATTAAATAAAGAGTGTAAAAATAAATCTGCGGTTGCGAGGTCTCTAATAAGAGAAAGTTTTTCTTTATATCATTGTCAATGGGCCTCTGGCTGTATCTGTGCCCAAAAGAGCCTGCGTGAAAAACATCTGGCAGACCAAGGGCTTTGTCTTATTTAGGTAGTAGACGCCAGTTTTCCTACGCGTTTTAGAACAGCGTTGAGTTTTAGTTCGACTCTCGAAACGAACAGACGCCCTTCCTAGTCGCTTCAATAAAATTATTCAGTCAAGATACTGTTATAGATTTTGTAATGGGCGCGAATGAAACGAGCGGATGACGTGTGCGAGAGTGTGACGAATGGTAGGAGGAGAGAGAGAGATATATATACAGTGACTTCCATAAATATTCGTACACATTTCGAAACGGTATACAATTTTTAATATTAGATTAAAGAACTTTATCTTCTGTGGAATTTTAGAGAGCTTAATTTACTATACAATGACTAACAAAAAATTTTAAAATCTTGGTATTCATTGAAATTGTGAAGAAAAAAGAAAAGATCATGATGTTTAACTTTTTTGTTGGAGGCTCTAGCAAAAATTTCAAACATCCCGTTTGTAGATCTGAATGTGTTATATGAATGTGTAAAGTTTCATAAAAATTCATGAAACCGTAAAAGAGTTAGACATATCGAAACATGTAAAAATTCTTCAATTTATTCCAGTCGTAGATTGAAAGTCGTGGAGAAGTGCGATTTTATAATTTTCTAATCGCTTATAGCGCATAGCAATATTGATCGATTTCGATGAAACTTTGTTCATGCATAGAACTTACTTAGATCTGCAAACGAGACACTTCTAATTTTTATTACAGACCCTAATAAAAAAGTTAAAAACCATGTCCTTTACTATTTTCCTCGCGATTTCAATGAATACCAAGTTTTTTTAATTTTTTGTTAGACATTCTATAGTAAATTAAGCTCTCTAAAATTCCACAGAAGATAAAGTTCTTTAATCTAATACTAAAAATTGTATACCGTTTCGAAATGTGTACAGATTCGGATAGTGAAGTTTAGCTACCTTCGCGTTTGTGTGCGTTCCCTAGCGGGACACATTGAAATTTCAATATGTATGTATATATCAAAATTTCAATGTGTCCCGTTAGGCAACGCACACAAACGCGAAGGTGGCTAAACTTCACTGTCCCCGATTGTACGAATATTTATGGGAGTGACTGTATATATAAAAGGGAGTGAGCGACTGAGAGTGTGCGTTAGTTAGTTAGTCAGTGAAACTGGAGAAATTGGCAAGAGAGCGAGTAGATATCGGGAAATTCAACGATAGCATACATATATGTACCATTATATATTAAATTACACTAATTACCGTTTCGTAATAAAATTTATAATAAAATCTTTAATAATACATTGAGTCTTTCAATTAAACTAATCCCATTTCCNTAATTTTCTAATCGCTTATAGCGCATAGCAATATTGATCGATTTCGATGAAACTTTGTTCATGCATAGAACTTACTTAGATCTGCAAACGAGACACTTCCAATTTTTATTACAGACCCTAATAAAAAAGTTAAAAACCATGTCCTTTACTATTTTCCTCGCGATTTCAATGAATACCAAGTTTTTTTAATTTTTTGTTAGACATTCTATAGTAAATTAAGCTCTCTAAAATTCCACAGAAGATAAAGTTCTTTAATCTAATACTAAAAATTGTATACCGTTTCGAAATGTGTACAGATTCGGATAGTGAAGTTTAGCTACCTTCGCGTTTGTGTGCGTTCCCTAGCGGGACACATTGAAATTTCAATATGTATGTATATATCAAAATTTCAATGTGTCCCGTTAGGCAACGCACACAAACGCGAAGGTGGCTAAACTTCACTGTCCCCGATTGTACGAATATTTATGGGAGTGACTGTATATATAAAAGGGAGTGAGCGACTGAGAGTGTGCGTTAGTTAGTTAGTCAGTGAAACTGGAGAAATTGGCAAGAGAGCGAGTAGATATCGGGAAATTCAACGATAGCATACATATATGTACCATTATATATTAAATTACACTAATTACCGTTTCGTAATAAAATTTATAATAAAATCTTTAATAATACATTGAGTCTTTCAATTAAACTAATCCCATTTCCTAATATTACCCTGCATCATCAAAAGGAATAACTATTTCATTTTAAGAAGTGAAAAGATTTTCCAAAACGCAAATAGTGACTGTAAACAATGAATGTGAATTACAAGAGTGACAGAGGGAAGGCGAGCCTAATAATAATGGCGAACTCAGGTGTTCCAGTTGTATCCGCGGTACATCTGTACCGGCCAGTTCTTACTTGAGCAAATATACTCGTCCGTATCATGGACGAGAGTACCGACTGACAATGACTCGAAAGAGACGGCGAAGACGAAGAGGAGCGGACAGAAATAAGCTGGGAGTAAAAAAGAAGACGGACGCGGACGGGTGGAAAGCGAGAATCGAAGGCAACAACAAGGCCGTGGCGGCGCGCTGCGCCGGACGAACGAGGAGAGAAACCGAGGTACATTTGCTCCGCGGAGGAAGCAGCAACGGAGGCAGTAAGATAATACAAAAGCTCTTAAAGGGGGCAAAAAGCGAATTGCCGTAAATCTTGACACAGGTGGGGAAGCCGCGGGTGGCGGGGCCCCGGCAAGAGAGCGAGAAAGAAGAGGGGTCATTTGAGCCACGGGCCCCGATTCTCTTCGGCTGTAAACGACTGCTCTCGCCCTCCTCCACCACCCTTCGGCTAGTCCCACCCGTTTCGAACCGTCGTACGGACGGACCGTACCTCGAACTCTCGTAAAAACCTCACCTCGTCCTTCTGCTAATCGGCAACAAACACATTGTCTTTGTATCGTTGCGCTGGCCACCCTTCCCACCCAACCGGGGCACCCAACGCTCGGCTACCCTCTCTCTCTCTCTCCCCGGTTCCCTCCCTCCTTGTCGCCGGTGGTTTCTTTCGACTCGTTCTCGCTATATAACTCTACGGGCCCCCTTTCACTCGCCTTTTTTGGTAAATGAGGCTGGCTGTTACCGTCTCCGATGCTACCCGCGGTTCTGCTCGATTTGATCGATTCATGGTGATGGGGAATCGATTGTTTTTGGTCAGATCGACGTGCCCGGTAACTCCCGGTCCCAGCGATGTACGCTCGCCGTACGACGAGAAGCATCGCGGAAATGTAATACAGTTTCCGAACGTAACGCGACGTACCATTATGATTGTTATTACATTTATCACGGAACGAACTCCATATAAAATGATTCCTAATCCTTACGGATAATCGATAATTGAAAGAGAACTGATATTGAATAACGTCAACGCGATTTAGCGAAACGGACGATTATTCGCGAATGCCCCGGATATAATTTTGTTCCTACACGACAATTACGAATTTTATCGCGCCGACATATTCCGCATACACACGGGGCGCAATTAAATCGTCCACGGGTGAAAATTCCTGTCATAGCATTTACATGCATACACGGTAGCCACCCGAAAATATTTGAACCCGTCGATTTTCAATTCTGAAAATTCGATTTACGGAAGAAACTTTCCTATCGGCGTGCCCGATGCATGTATATTCATAAAATCCGGATTAATTCCCGGGCGCGGTGGGACAGAAAATTCTCCCCACGATAAAATTCCCACTTCGCCGCTTCTCCGAAATCAATTTCTAACTTTCGGCGACAGGAAAGTTTTCCCACCTCTCTGTCAATTGTCTTCGCGAATAGGTGGCCGTGTAGTCAGTACACTTCACTCGATTCCCCCGGCGCTCGTAAACCGAGCCGAGAGACTCCGCGCGCCACCGCACCTGGACATTATTGCTACAGAACGTTGTACATTGTTTCCCGGGATAACGGTATCGCGCGGATCGTCCTCGCGGAGTCCCTCCGATCGTCCCACTTTTCGTCCGCCACCCTTATCGGCCACCTTATCGCGCTCGCGGGCTCAAACGCGTCCCAGGTTACGCACTCATGCGTCCGTGAAGGACAGACCCCGGCACCTGGTGCGTGCGTGGAAGGTGTGGACATGTCACGGTCGGTTCGTAACGACTCCGGCCTGTGTGGAACCGCACCCGTCCGTCCGTGTGCGTGCGTACACGGATTCCACGTAGAAACTCCGGCCAGATAGAGATAGAGGACGAAGCAACGAACTGGCGGCCACATGGTTTTCNCGCCACCCTTATCGGCCACCTTATCGCGCTCGCGGGCTCGAACGCGTCCCAGGTTACGCGCTTATGCGTCCGTGAAGGACAGACCCCGGCACCTGGTGCGTGCGTGGAAGGTGTGGACATGTCACGGTCGGTTCGTAACGACTCCGGCCTGTGTGAAACCGCACCCGTCCGTCCGTGTGCGTGCGTATACGGATTCCACGTAGAAACTCCGGCAGATAGAGATAGAGGACGAAGCAACGAACTGGCGGCCACATGGTTTTCCACAACGCGGCGAGGGAGGCGTGGAGGGAACGGGCGAAGGTAGAAGCCCCAGCTAATTAAAACCGCGGATGGTAATTAATTAAGCAGACGTCAGAGGAGATCTTAGGATCCTACGCGCGCGGCCAGAGGTTCTCCGTGCCCGTCCAGACGTCACCGGGAAATCGAATCTGAACGCGACAGCGCAAAAACCGTTTCGTCGGCCGAACGATAAATAACGCGAGTCCTCCCTCCTCGCCGGGCATGTGACAGTGGGATCGATATAAATTGCGATACGACGCGATTTCATCGGTTTTTATGATGATTCCGTGAAAGATAGCGAACCGATTCCTTTTTTTCACGGAGATTAAAGAAGCCGGACAGTGTCTCTCAAACGTTTACGATTGAAGCGATACCGCCGAATAAAACTGCAAACAAAATTGAGCTTGTAATGCGCGTTTAACGAGATTACTGGCCCCGCGTCGATAACAAAATTTAATAATAAAACTTGATATCAATCTGCGAAGCACTAGGGGTTGTCGAGGGTTCATCGATCGGCAGTTATCTCAGAATGTTCCGTGCGGTTTTAGTTTCGTTTAGCTTCGGTTTCGGCCTTCGCTGCGTGAGAACGCGGTTTATTAGTGAAGATGATAATATGGTCTAAAGTCTAAGCGATTTCACGTGGACGTTAATGCCTCTTAATGGCAGCCCGATGTTCTAACGCTAGTTCACGTATGCACGAATAAAACGTTCGGAAATGTGTACGAGGAGTACGTACGCGTTCGAGGAAACAGATATTGTCTTCCTGAATGTTTCGCGCACGTATGAATACGAAATTAAGAGGAATGTTTACTCCTGTAACGAACAATAAGCAGAAGTACATCCTCGTAAATACGACCGCCTTCTTTCTATTCATACGGAAATTGAAAAGCGCCCGCGTTTGACTATTCTATTAATTTTTATTCACCGTCGGACGGTCGGTCCCGAAAATCGAATTTAATTGCATTAAAATAACGCTTCGCTTATCATTACCGCAAACGGAAAAGCGAAAAGTGAAAAGAGATCCGGGCGCATCGCGTAAAACTCAGCCGAATCGAGCTTCTACCACGATTGATACAAAAAAGAGAAGCGGTCTCCCCTATCTCGTCCAATCCCCCCGGCGCAGGTTCATCCTCTCCCGGTACTTCAATTCCCGTGAAATCGCTAAAATGGCCGGAGTGGCCGGCGAATCCGTAGCTTTCGGAATTACAGTAATTAACGTTATTGCTCGGAGCCGCGTCGCGCGCGTATCCGTCTTGTTCTTCTCCGCGTTTCAATCCACTTTCTCGCTTTTCCCGATTGCCGCGCGCATGTGTATATGCGCTTGTATAGTGTACACGGGCACGAGGAGCGTGTGCTTACACGTTCGTAACATCTCGAGCAAAAGAGGATCGAGAGTGGTTCCGATAGCGCGATCTCCGACTCCACCTCCGCGATTCAAGTGTACCGTGCCACGATAAGAAAGATAAGATGTTCCTCCCTTTTATGTTTCATTTTGATGTAAACCTTTCTTCGTGTTAACCTAGCTATCCTAATCGAACTTCCTCCGGTATAAAGGTCCGCTTCGAAACTATCCTCGTATCGTAGAATGAAAAGAAATTTTCATTTAGAAAATACTGTTTCAATTTGGAACGTAAACCTGTCCCGGTATAATTGTGGAAAAGCGCGAGAGGGAAGGGGTAGATTCGTCGACGAGGGGAACGAGCCGATGTAATCGAGGGCCAGCAACGCGCGGATGTAAATGAACGGGAACTTTGGAAATTTCATGAGAAAAGTTGAGCAAATTAACTTTTCGACGTCCTCTGATCCGGCCAACTTTCGTCGATGGGTTTTAGCCTATACCGAAACGGCTCGCGATCCTGGAGGAATAACCGTAGTCGATTTCGCAGCGAATGAAAGAGGGGCCTGTTTTTCCCCCCCGCGCGCGCGACAAGGGGGAAGATCGTCCACGCTTGTTAAAGGGTGCATCAACGGACCGCTCGGCATCCGCGGATAATCTCTGCTTATGGTTTGGGGAGCAGCCCGCCGCCGTGAAACTCGACTCTGTATTCCCATTCCGCGCTATGATCCATCGTTAGGAGGTGGAGGTTGAATTAGCCAAAGTCGCTCGAATCGGAGTGGACCGAGAGCCCCGGCCCCTTAGAACTCCATTAGTATACATAATAATAAACAACAATCGTGTGCGCAGTTACAAANGGGTAGCTCGCGATGCACGGAGAGCGAACGGGTCGGGTGTGAGGCGGGAGGAAGGATAGATGGACGTCAGGGGCGTGAGTGAAGGAGGGGCGTCGATATCGCCCCTCTTTCGCTCTGCAGTCCGCGCGCTCCACGCGAGTTTGCGAGTGAAACATTTCGCGGGTTTCGCGGACGTTGGGCGTGTGTGGGATGAGGGTCCCGGCAGCCGCGCCGTCGGATCGAGAGGGGGAGCACCGGAGGGGGCATGGGGAGGGGGGGGGACGTAGTGAGGGAAGACAACAGTATTCCCGTTAATTGAACGACTCGCGTGGAGAACGAGAGGGGTAGCGGCAAGACGAGAGGAGACGGAGGGGGACAGGATTACTCGCAGTAATTACTTATTTTTATTACGCTCCGCCTTTCTACCTTCCTCTCTCCCCCGCGCTGCACCCAACCCCTTAGATCCCGGCTCGTTCTCTTTCTCTCTGTGTGCGCCTCGCGACGGAAGGGTGACGACGTCGACGGAGACGACGATGTCCACGACGAGACCGANAATGAATCATCAATTTTTTCACACGTAATTTAAATCCGCTTGACAGTGTTTTGACAGCTAACCATGAACTTTTAGACCATAGGATGCCATAGAATACGATCATTCGTCAGGAAAATTCGTCAATCTCTACTCCATTGTAGTTAGACTGATCTCAGCTGTTCTCAAGCTGCTATCTCAAGTTAATTTTCTATATTATTAGTAATGTTGTTTAGAATTTATTTATAAGTTTCATTTCTGTTATTCTGTTGCCATTTCTGTACAGAAAAGGGGTTCCCCGTAAATAAAGTGATTATTATTATTGTTATTATTGTTATCATTAGATGCATGACTACAGAAACGATATTTCAGCAGACTAAAAGCCATCCACTTACAATTAATAGTCGATAGTATGATCCGATTAATTACTAGATGACAGTCGATGATAGAAATTAGTCGATAGTGCCCATTACTACAATCAAGTTCGCCAATAAAGAAGAACAAGGATCGATTTCAAAGCATAGAGGCTGTTGCTCCTTGTGCTTGAGAAGAACGAAGAACTTTAGACTCTCTTGGCGAAGAAGTCGATCGAGATCGGAAATATGCGACGCGTTATCCACCAGCGAGCCTAATCTAGTAGGCTCATTCTGGAGCCAAACCATTTCAGCCGATTAAAAACTGTCGACTAAATAGTCGATAGTATGATCCGATTAATTACTAGATAATCCATAAATGAAATTAGTCGATAGTGCCCATCACTACAATCGAGTTCTCCAATAAAGAAAAACAAGTATCAATTTCAAAGCATAGTATTAAGGAAGAGGCTGTTGCTCCTTGTGCTTGAGAAGAACGAAGAACTTCAGACTCTGTTGGCGAAGAAGTCGATCGGGATCGGAAATATGCGACGCGTTATCCACCAGCGAGCCTAATCTAGTAGGCTCATTCTGGAGCCTGGCCACCTGTCGGCCTGGTGTCGGGTCTCAATCCGGTCACCCTGTGTAGACCGTGGCTCCGGGATAAAGTACGGTAACAGAACACCTCTAAAGTAAGAGGTTCGTCGTGTAGCACCAAACGCACACAGCGTGCCGGCGCGCGTACGTGTACGTCCGTCTCTCTCGTCCAATGTACAGTCGAGAGGTATATTAGCGTGTGTTGTTTGTACGACGATGAGCGTAAAGGCGAGAGGGACGGGTTAAGAGAGAAAGAGAGAGAGAGCGACCAATAAACGAGGTACGAGAGAGAGGAAAGATGAAACGACCGAGAAAATGAATGAGAAAGAGAAGGGTAGGAGAGCGAAGCTGGGTTGGGATACGGAAAGTACGGTCGTTGAAACGGAGAGAGGAGAAAGGCAGAGAATGTGTATAGAGCAAAGTAGAGGGTGGCGGCGGCGTGTGAACGAGATGGATAGAGAGAGAGAAGGAGAGAGAGAAGGAGAGAGAGAGAGAGAGAGAGAGAGAGAGAGAGCGCAGGCGCACGTGAGTATGTTACACGGGGATGGCCAGAGGGCAGCTAACGTTTATAATATTAACGCTAATGGACTACCTTATACCTTATATACCGTCCCGACCGACCCCTCGCCCGGCTTCCTCTTCTGGTCCCTACGTCTCCAGACACCCTTCTCGGCCCTGGCCAAAGTACGGGATAATATTCATGGATGTATCCGAGCTAATGCTCCAAGGCGTCCAGGAGAAGAGAGAGANTGGATAGAGAGAGAGAAGGAGAGAGAGAGAGAGAGAGAGAGAGAGAGAGAGAGAGAGAGAGAGCGCAGGCGCACGTGAGTATGTTACACGGGGATGGCCAGAGGGCAGCTAACGTTTATAATATTAACGCTAATGGACTACCTTATACCTTATATACCGTCCCGACCGACCCCTCGCCCGGCTTCCTCTTCTGGTCCCTACGTCTCCAGACACCCTTCTCGGCCCTGGCCAAAGTACGGGATAATATTCATGGATGTATCCGAGCTAATGCTCCAAGGCGTCCAGGAGAAGAGAGAGAAACGCATATTGTGTGCACACGCAGATGCGACGGAGAGAGGAACAACGGGAAAGTAACGCTACTAACTAATTGTAAGACAGACTATGTCGATATATGTAGACCGCCGGTTTAAATTGGCTCTCAAATCGGAACAGGTTCCTTCGCTCGCGAAACATTCTTGACAGCAACAATACGGGCTTTTTGGCGAGAGAGTCAAGTATCCAATCAGCTTTCATTTTTGTTGAACAGCGTCACAATTACACGTATCATTGCCAAAGATGAAGTTCATCGTTGACTAAAGTGGAGTGTAGGCAGGCTCGCATTTATTTTCCGCCGCCGTTCTTTTAAACTAATTGGAAACGATGAGACCCGTCACGTTCGAGCGGATCCGATAAATCTCGCGTCACCCCTATTAACGTAGTAATTCGTAAATGGCGCGTCTGAAACGCAAGAAATAATAAAAGCCCCGACGGCGGCGGCGGCGGTGGCAGTGGGGGCGGCAGCGGCGGCGCTCTCCTCATCAATATACAGCAGAGTAATATTCATAATGTAATGGAAGCGGCGTAATGTAAGCTAATGCATCCTGCAATTTCTTGAAAGCATTCGAATAATTCAACCCGGGGTTGCCAGTGTATTCCTAATATACTTAAAAATTTCTGCCAAGTATCGAACGGCGAATAATCGACAGGCGGGACCCCGGCTCGCCTTTATGAGATTGAAAACGCGGCGTTCGTGTAACTGGGATGCCTGCCCGTCCGCCGCCCCCCCGACGAGTTCGACGCAAACCCCCGGATATATCTTATTTCAAAGCGAGATTTTCATTCGTCGAGCCCTGGCCACGTTTACGTAACCGACCAAAGGAAACTATGCAGCGTCCGTGCGTGTATACGTTAACTCCGTGAAAGGGTTTAAGGTTTCCTTGGGAAAAAAAA
>SMSR01015699.1:130711-149580 GCA_019453355.1 Ceratina japonica | reverse complement strand
GACGTAGTGAGGGAAGACAACAGTATTCCCGTTAATTGAACGACTCGCGTGGAGAACGAGAGGGGTAGCGGCAAGACGAGAGGAGACGGAGGGGGACAGGATTACTCGCAGTAATTACTTATTTTTATTACGCTCCGCCTTTCTACCTTCCTCTCTCCCCCGCGCTGCACCCAACCCCTTAGATCCCGGCTCGTTCTCTTTCTCTCTGTGTGCGCCTCGCGACGGAAGGGTGACGACGTCGACGGAGACGACGATGTCCACGACGAGACCGACGAGCCCGATTCCTACAGTTTACCGTCGCTGATCCGTCTTATTAAATCAGTATTTCATAGTATCGCAATCAGCAATTTGTTTACCTAGCCCGTGAGACAATTAGCTCTGATCGTCTCACCCGCGGAAATATCTCGTCCGACGCTACCGTTCGCGTGGGCGACGATGAGATGCACGAGTTTCGGATAGACCGTGGGAGGAATTCGCGACGAGCATACGCGTCGGTATCTACAACGTTTCAGTCGCGATTCCGATCCGCGTCCCAACTGCGACTGTACGAGTTCCCGAAGGTCCCGGACAATGGTTGCCGCGGTAACCGTGGAAGTGAAAGAACACTTTCAGCTAATTGAACGACCACGGTCCCCGGGAATCCGGAATGGTGGTGGCCGATTACTCCGAGTAATTACTTATTTTTATTACTTTCAGCCTCTTTGCTCCTCCCAACGGCCAGCGTAACGTCACTTATCGCTGGCCAACCACGAGTGTCGTACCTCGCAGACCGCTATATTTCGCGTTCGCAGACACCTTTNGTGCTCAGCTTCGTCGACTTATTTATCCAAATGAATTGTTTTTAAGTTGGATACTTCAACGCTTGAGAGGGCTTCGATTCGTTGTAAATTTTCCCGCTAGGGGCCTGCGTCCAAAACCCTTCAACTTCCCTTACAGTTTTTTCAAAAACCGAGCACTTTGTCTCGAGAAGAGCAGTTCGTACGACTTGTAACTCAAAGATTAAATAAACGCGATACTTATCACACGCACAACTTGTGACGAATTATTGCTGGACCAAGCTACAACTTAATCCATGATACAAAATCTATCTAACCATATTTCAACTTTTCGAATCTTATCCATATTTATTACAATTTAAAAAATTAGATTTCCTAACGAAAGGGCGATTTATAAATTCGCAAATCAATTTTCAACCCTTAAATGGAGTTCTCGACATTGTCAATCGTCCATTTCATTCGAATTTCCATAATTTTGGATTAGCATCCTCCTGGTGAATTCAAGACGCGCGCGTCCACGCGAAACTGTCGCTGGACGCGCAGCTAGAATGGAAAGTAGAAGTCGATTCTCGCTGGAACGGGCCGGTGTCTATTTATATTCGTTCAACGAAGAGCTTAAGGCCGAAGTACTCGAAAACCTGGCTGGCCACGGAAAAACGCGAGTTACGCGCATAAATAGCGCGGCGCGTGCCTCCGGAAAAATTATGCGACACTTCCAAGTGCTTTCCTCGAAGCGGGATAAAATGATTGCTCCGTTTACCGGTTTCCTTTTGTTCTCCTTTTCCCCTGTCCCGGTATTTACATCCTTTTATTCACGCTCCTTTCGTAAATGAATCAGATTTTCCGATATCGTTCCCAAAAGCTTCATCGGGTCAGCAAAGAAATTGTAAATAAATATCTTTGTGCTAAATTCCAATCCCCGTCACGGGCAGAGTTTGTTTTCGATGAAAGATGCAGACGCACTGCTGCGACTCATTAAGCTCGAATTTTAATTACTCCCCGCGACCGCTTTTTATCTCGTAACGCGTTGTTTCTGCCGCGGCGTTCGAGGATGCGTGTATCTCTTGTCCGTCCGGCTTGGATCGAAAACGAAGACGATTAAGCATCCAATTAACTTCTATATTTATGCTTTCCCCGACGGTAATCGATTAAACGATCGAAACTCGCGATCGCCGAGGACGATTAATTGAAAGCCGGCTAACGACTTTCGTCATCGTCGCGTCATCCTCTAGGCTCGGCCGAAGGAAAGAAACGGCGCGCGGCGAGGAGGAGGAGGAGGAGGAGGAGGTGGAGGATGAGAAGCGTTTCTGATTCAGCTGAACAGTGACTCCATTCACCTCGGGGCTCGGTATTAATTATGTTTGTTTTACGATTGGAACTCGACTCGTTTCCCAATCGTCGCTGGCTCGATCCGTGACCTGTCTCGGGATTCCTAGGTTAGAAGATTCCGTTCGCGGCCTCTTGTTAAAAGCTCAAATTGAAACCTGCCGTTTATCAGTTTGCTCTCTTCACTTCTCGAACTGCTAATTTGTAAGTTAGCATAGGCCATTGTTAAAGTGTTACAAAGAGCGCGATTTATTCTCGCGAAAGCAAACACCGGGGNGAAAGAAAGCCTCGAACGCAATTTCAAAGTTCGAGGCTCGTTTGGCGGGCTGCCAGTGCTCACGTAACTAACTACTTGTTTTGCCAAGCGTGTGCACACACCCACCCCCGCTGCAGGCTGGCACAGTCGGACGGTCGCCGTGCCGCGCGGCGTGCTCCGCCGCTCCGGCTGATCCCACGTCGATTTTCGAAAAAGGTTAACACCTCGGCTAGCACGGATCAGCATTCGACCACGTGGCGACGGACGCGCCTGCGTGCCCCAGCCTCGAAACCTTACACGGAAATTTCTTCTCTCAGTCTTCCCGTGCCCACCAGTTGGCACGATACCACGGCGAAGACCATTGGCAATACGTCCCACGACGCGAAAACACGAAACGAGACAGTTTACTCCGCGCGCTGATATCAGACTCGGATTCGGAGCGGAGCCCGACGAGAGTCGTGCCCGATGACCTAACACACTTGTCGGGAATATCTTTCATATCGGAAACGACCACCCAGCGAGAGTCTCACTCGAATACATACGTAGAAATACTTCAACCTAAGTCGGTTATCTAAGATTTACGTTATCGATTTTTTCGGAGGATCAGTGATAACGAGATAATGGTAGATAAGGGTCCTGACTTGGTTTACNGCTGAACAGTGACTCCATTCACCTCGGGGCTCGGTATTAATTATGTTTGTTTTACGATTGGAACTCGACTCGTTTCCCAATCGTCGCTGGCTCGATCCGTGACCTGTCTCGGGATTCCTAGGTTAGAAGATTCCGTTCGCGGCCTCTTGTTAAAAGCTCAAATTGAAACCTGCCGTTTATCAGTTTGCTCTCTTCACTTCTCGAACTGCTAATTTGTAAGTTAGCATAGGCCATTGTTAAAGTGTTACAAAGAGCGCGATTTATTCTCGCGAAAGCAAACACCGGGGGAACGTCCAAGTTTATGGAACAAATCGCATTCCACCGCAATTATCGAGGCACACGATCCGCGGATTAACGACCAATCACGCGCCCCGCCTCGCCTCGCCGCGACCACTTTTCCCGGCGTCTACATATTTCGCTCGCGGGTAAACAAAGAAGGAAGCGCGATTGAAACGAAACGAGGGCAGGCCGCGCGGCGCGGCTCTCATTTATCCGGCTTTAATTCGTTCAATTATCCCATGATTAATTACTTTATTAATTGCTATCTACTTATTCCGTCGGATACGCCCGCGTCGGAGACGGCCGCGCGGCGCACCGTTCATAATACACTTTTAATAATTAACACGGTAAATAGTAAACGCGAATGAATTATTATGCCGGAGGTCTAAAATGATTAAAACGTCCGGGGCGTGTCTCTACTTTTCGGATCGACGACGATGTACGTTCCGAATAATAAGGGATTATCCGGCGAAAATATTGTACGGCTCAAGTGCTCGGGGAGAGAATGCTTCTAATTGAATCAGATCTCTCTTAATTAGTTGCACGCTCGGAGCTTCATCCGAATTAATTTTAACGTACATCGGCAACAATTCGAGGTTGTAATAAAATTGTCGAAATAATGAAAAAGGTACTAGCGGCGCTCGTGATCAAGCTAATACTCGACGAAATCCGCTCAAAACTAACCACCGAAACCCCAGCGTTTCACGAATCACGGAACGTCACAAACAAAACGAAGGAACAAAAAAAAGAGAGCGAGCGAGAGAGAGAGAGAGAGAGGAACCGCGTCCGAAAGCGCGCACGACGAAAAATTCGAATATGTTTTACAACGACAGAGCGCGCGGGACAAAAGCCCTGCAGGTTCCCCGTATTTTTCCCGCGCCTCGTCGTCGTTCGTCGAAATTCTAATTTCGCGCGGAAGGATATTTCACGCTGGCTCCGTCCTCCTCTCTCTCTCGCCTACACTTTCGCCAGCCGACTCACGTTGCCGAACTCGTTCGTCGCCGCCGGAGCCACCATCGCGATCGGTAGCTTTTATTGTTACGCCTCTCCCTTCGGTGCGCCCCGTCCATTATTATTATCGCTCCTCCAACGCTATATCGTATCGGGATTCATAAACAAGTCGCCGCGCTCGTCGCACAATGCCGCGGAAACAATGGTACACGACTGATTGATCCTTAACTTTTAAAGTGACGCACCGGGCGGCCGCGCGTATTGCCGCAGCGTGCCGATCGGCATCGATACACCGTCAACTTATCCGAATGCGTTTTCAATTTACATACCGCGGGAGAACCCGAGCCCAACGTTGCATTGNTCGCCTACACTTTCGCCAGCCGACTCACGTTGCCGAACTCGTTCGTCGCCGCCGGAGCCACCATCGCGATCGGTAGCTTTTATTGTTACGCCTCTCCCTTCGGTGCGCCCCGTCCATTATTATTATCGCTCCTCCAACGCTATATCGTATCGGGATTCATAAACAAGTCGCCGCGCTCGTCGCACAATGCCGCGGAAACAATGGTACACGACTGATTGATCCTTAACTTTTAAAGTGACGCACCGGGCGGCCGCGCGTATTGCCGCAGCGTGCCGATCGGCATCGATACACCGTCAACTTATCCGAACGCGTTTTCAATTTACATACCGCGGGAGAACCCGAGCCCAACGTTGCATTGTCGCGTTTTCCGTCCGTAGGCGACGCGGTTGCCCCGATCGACGTCTCTATTATTCGCTAGGCACGCTGCAAATCCCAGTTGCCGATTGTCTTTCTTTTTTTTGCAAACGCGGCTAGGTCCCGCGTGCAATTATTTTCATAGAACTTTTACACGAATGCACATTTTAAGGTACAAGTTTTCAACAGATGTAGCGGAAACGAACCGGAACTTTTGCATTGGCTCGTGTCCAATTCCTTGACGCGCCTATCTAATCGGCGAGATANTTTTAAGGTACAAGTTTTCAACAGATGTAGCGGAAACGAACCGGAACTTTCGCATTGGCTCGTGTCCAATTCCTTGACGCGCCTATCTAATCGGCGAGATAAGCCAGGTACCAGCAAACAAAACGGTTGGGACCGGTAAGACTCATTACCGGGTCGGTCCCGATCCGGGGCACCGTAATCTTGTCAAAACTTTTATCTGGACTCGCATCGACCGGCAGGAAAACAGCGGGGCCGAAGGAGCCCCGGCCGCAGACAATAGGCGAATCCCTGGAAAGGATTCGTGACGGCCGCAGGACAAGCGAGTGGAACGAGCTGTCCGGGAGGGTAGAAAAAACAACGAGAGGCCGGCGGCCGGAGCTCGCCAGCGGTTTCGAATAATTGCAGCGGATAGCTCGAAAAGGTGCCGACCGGCTAAGGACAGGCACGCTTGTCAGGAGGCATTAGGATATCTATCGCCAGCCAGGACGATACCCCTGCGCCTCGGCAAGAGCACTCGTTAGAACGACTTAGGATTGTTTCTTCGTAATCCAATAAGGATCAAATTCCACTTCGGATTCCCCGACTTTAACTACGTTCCACTGATAATTCCGCTTTTGGAGCGAACAGACTTTTTGCGACGAAAAACAATTTCGCTTTAAATAAATGAATCGATCCAGGCAGAGAATTGCGAAGCGCACGAAGACGAAACAGATGGTTTCGGGCAAAAAAACGGTCAAGGCTCTCTAACCGCTCGAATCGGTTCGTAGAACGTCCAGGGATCGACGTGTCGCGACTTTTTCCCCGCAAACTTCCGAGGATCATTACAAAAGCCTCGCGGAGGGCGCGCGAGCCTCGTAAAGTTGGCTCGTAAAAATCGCCAAAATACACGCACCTTACATGGTAGCGTCGCGTAGGCGGATGTCATATCCCGGTAAAATCATTGGCCACTAAAAATCAGAGGTTTCCGTCGCGAATTTACAACAGTCATATCGATCCGTGAATATTTTTCAACAGACGCCACCGAGCCCCCCAACCCCCCGTACCCCCGCGTTCCCTCTCGCCCGACGAACGAGCCACGATGCACGGATGATCGTATTTTTTCCTTATTTGCATTCCGGTCGCATCGATGAGAGTACTGCCTCTCTAACGATCCCCTAAGCCACTTTTCGCGGCAACACGTTGCTTACTTTGTTACCTTTCGATTGACTGTCTACGTGGACGGAAGACCGATGGAAGATCACTCGACGAAGGGAGGACAGGATAATCCAATAGAATATTATTTAGCTCGACGGCATTACCGAATAGCTGTATTAAGACTCGTAGCAGACTTTAAGAATGTATTGTATTGGCTATACAGTCAATCCCAAAAGTGTATGTACTTGTGTATGTAACACAGACACATGATCAAGCATATACCTGTGTACCTCAGTAATATCTATATATTGGGTTGTCCGGAAAGTTTTTGCCGATTTTTATGGAAAATTTGAAGCGCATTTTAATTTTGGTACACATTTATACTTCGAATATGATAATGATTTAATTTTTATACAGATTTATACTTGGAACCTCACTTTATAGAATACACATTTAATTGGTTGTTAATCATTCTGACAAACACCTGTCTTAACGCCAGTTACCAAAACTCGGCACGAACTTTCGGGACAACCCAATATATCAGTATTCGATGCTATGTTAACGATAGTGGTACAACGTTTCCGTCCTCTGTTCGATGAATTTGTAATTTTTTTCTTATATTTTAATGAATAACTTACTTTAACCCCTTGACATACAAATAAAACGGCAATTTTTTTGGACATTTATCCTTTCACCTGGAATATCTCGAAAACTAAATTCCGGAGAAAAAATGTTTTAAGTAAAAAGCTTCAGTCAAGAAGAGGCTGATGCAGCAATTATATCCACTCTTAATTTTCATTCATGTTATCAAGGACGTTTCATGGTCAATTTCATTTTTTCAACTGGAAACATATATTTTTCATTCAACAAGTAACTTTTGTTTCAATTTTTCTTTTGATCACTACTTTTTATAATATCGAATTTTCAAAGAATGGAGAAAATTTGTTATTTATGGAGAACAGTTTTAATGGAGAAAATCANTCGATGAATTTGTAATTTTTTTATTATATTTTAATCAATAACTTTCTTTAACCCCTTAACATACAAATAAAAGGGCATTTTTTTTGGACATTTATCCTTTCACCTGGAATATCTCGAAAACTAAATTCCGGAGAAAAAAATGTTTTAAGTAAAAAGCTTCAGTCAAGAAGAGGCTGATGCAGCAATCATATCCACTTTTAATTTTCATCTTGATTTAAGATCATTCGAAGGTCAACTTCATTTTTTAAGTGGAAACATATATTTTTCATTACAGATTCTTAATGTACGACTTGAAACAAGTAACTTTTGTTTCAAACAATTTTTCTTTTGATCACTACTTTTTATAATATCGAATTTTCAAAGAATGGCTAAAATTTATTTACGGAGAACAGTTTTAATGGAGAAAATCATTTTATTTATGATAAATTATACTAATTGAGTTTTTCACGTCTCGGAGACGTGAAAGTCTATAATGGCCCGTGAAATGAATGACATCTTCCAGACGTCATTGTGTATCAAGGGGTTAAAGTCCATAAATGATGATTATTCATTTAGAAATTTGTTCATAGAATACTGAAGATTTTATATGAATTTTTTTCAAAAGTTTATCACTGTTTTTTCTGGGTTATTTTCAAGATCAAAGTAAAATTTTCCTTGGGTTATTGCTGATTACCATAAAAGTGCATGCAAATTTTAAATCACTATAACTTTTCAAAAAACCCATGAATTGATTTAAAATTTTACAGCTAGTTTTTTAATAGTAATAGAAATCTGTAATAGCAAATTCAACTTGGTAGCATCGTTTAAGTATATCGCCCATACATTCTGAAGGTTGTATGAACCCTTATATAAAAACAATGAGAAAGCATTGAAATTTTAACAGTTGCTAGATATTACATTAATAAAACACTATAAAATTTTAGAAATTTTGCGAGCCTATTAACAAAGCTATTAAATCTTGAATTCTTATGTCGAATAAGAGAAATTTTATTTCATTTCTAAAAAAGTATGAATGCAACAGTGAGAAAATTTTGTGGTTTTCTATCATTCTTAATACATGATTTAAGAATATCTTAAAACTGATATAATGTCAATTTCGAGGATATTGTTTAAATTATATAAGAAGTATGGAAAAGTAAAAATTATGGGACATGTATACAGTTGCAACTCATGTACAATCCAATAAAAAAATGCCAAAACTGTGTATTAGAATAGTAGAAATTATGCGTCAAAAATTCCTCATGACCGAGAAAAACAGGATTTTATAAACCTTACTCCTCCGTAATTCTCATTTGTTCTAAAAGCTCATTGCTTCAAATATTGGTCACAACTTTTTATTATTTATCTTAAACTTTTGGTAGAGATCTTAAGTCTAATACAACCTTAAGCCAATGAAGATGTTCATTTTTCATAAACTGATAACCGCTGTTTTCCTTTTCCCTTTCTGTCTTTACCATTAGCAGTTAGCCAATACGGAGAGCGTGAAATGGCATTCTCAAAGGATATTAGATTCTGGTGTGTTTCGAGTCGTTTTAATTCAACGAATTACGATCATAAAAAGGGATATTCCTGCGCATAATCTTTAGCAAAAATCGTGGCTGGCAAGGAGATTATGCGAGGTCGGAGGCACGATCCGTGTTAAGTTCGACTCGAGCGAGGGAGATTCGTAGCTGAAAAATCGACACCGTAAAGAGCGTCGAGCCGGGTTTCGCCACTTGTTTGCTCTCTCTCCTCTCAGTTTCAAATTAGGGATACTTTCCATTTGGCTGACGTTTGCCCCGCCCCGTGGCAGCTCCTACGGTAGCAGCCTGTTCGAATTCCAAACTGACCTGTCCGCCGAACAACCCACCGACTTGGCGTGGGGTCCGGTCGCGTACGCTTTTAAAAATCCACCTTCGGGCTCACGAGGACCCGGCAACGAAAACACAACAATGAGCCGAGGAATGCGCCATAGAAAACGTTCCCGACGATTTCGGAATTTAAATATTTGATTCGATTTAATGGAGAGAAACGAGGCGCCGACAAAATATTTTCGACGGATCGAACCGATTCCGAGGATCAAAGATCGTCGAGAGAAAAAATCGCCAAGTCGAACCGGGAAACAGGGGACGCGGGTATGTTTGAAGAATCGCGGAAGAAGGGTGAAAGAGGGAACGGAGAAGAACGGACGTAGGCCAGGAAGAGGAACGGAAAGGGGGACCGGGAATATTGAAAAGCGGTCCTGCGAACACGATCAAGAGGGCCAATTAGCCTGTGGAGGGGGGAAGGGGTGGGGGGGACACAGGTGGAGTGCAAACCCCCGCGCGCGTATGTACGTGCACGCGGCACGTATTTTATCTACGTGCCTTAAGCGAACACTCGAAAACCGCACTCGAGTCACCGCGAGTGCTCGCATACGAGCGGCGCATTCGAACGTCGTCGTCGCTGAATTTACTTGCTCGCTCGTACGTACCCACGTTCTTTTCTCGAGAAGTCAGATACACACATAATGCCTCGCCTAGCTACCGGGTACAACCATCGCCGGTTGCCGTTGTACGAGCCGAGGGGGTTGGTGCCCTATACGAAGTTAAGGGTAGCTCGCGATTACCAACATTTATCCGATCAAATTCATCCACGGAAGCAAAATTCCTCGGGAGTTTATCGTTCTCGCGAAAAAGAAATTCGAAATTTTTTTTCTACGCCGCTTCAGATTTTTGGCGACGTCTCAGAATAAGAGTTGACACTTAGAAGATCGGGAAGTATTGCTCGGAAAATCATCTTAGATCCGCGGAAGTGGAGGAAAAGGAGCCAGTTAATTAATCGACGTGGCATTCACTGGGATGTTTACGGTGCGGCATTGTGATCCCGATGATGAAAACAAAATGTGGGAGGGGGCCAGTGAAAAGGATCTCGTTCGCGGCCCGGTGGAGATTAAATTGGCCAGTGGCGCAATCTTTACGGGCGCCGCGATCCACTGAAATCTTAATTCAAGCCGCGCCACTGGCTCGGGGGGCGTGCAGCCCTTTCAAAAGACCGCTCGTTTTCAAGAGAACCTTACGATTGTTGTTACGCCGCGGCACGCCCGCTTACAAACACGTTACACACACAGTTAGGTAATTATATTTACCTTCGCAGTTTTATTATTTACGAGCCGACGAACGGGTGGAGGCCTGTCGCTCGTCGGCCCCCGCCAGCCTCGCTACCCTCGCGAGGGCCGCGGATCAATGGGCCGAACGCGGTTTTGCAATGATTATCGAGTAAACATTGCCCGTGGAACAGATAACGATCTCTCTCCACAAAAGATGCACGCTGGCAATTTTCAAAATCTTAGTTCAAAACATTCGAGACATTCGATCGTTTATTAAATTATTTACTGGAACAGTTTCGGACGATTTTGAGGAAAATTCTGTGTTGTAAATAGAGGGCCGCGTTCTCGATGAAGCGGAAACGAACAGAGCGGATTAATCCGAAAATGAACCTCGTAAAGGTTAAAGTGCTTAACGAAGTTCGGTGTCAATGTAGCCCGTTAGCTAAGTGCGCGGCCGTCACGGTGTTTTCGAGATCAAAGGGTTAATTAAACGCTTTCTTTACCGGAGTCCCCTCACTCCGTTGCTCCAGACCTCACCTGCTGAAATCTGTTTTGTGAAGTCCCAAACGGCGGATGCTGAAGTACCCGGTTAGGTACACCCTTTCTCCCTCTTCTAGTTTTCGCGGATCGTGCACGCGCGGCTTTCAGCCACGTTTCCACGCGAGAGACGCGCCTCTAATTGAATCGGATCGACTTGTAAGTCGTTTTGACATTGAAATTCTTTTTAAAGGACACGCCACCAAAAAGTCATTGAAAACTTGACGTATATATTCCCTTCTTAAAATCCGAAAATCCTGAACTTCGTGCAGATCCAAAATCTAACACGCCATAAAAGTATATTAGTAAAATTATTTCCAGTTACCCGGTGCCGCATTAGAAATATCGTTGGATCTCAATGTGCAATCGCGTTGGAAGTTACCGGCGTACGTAACAACGAAGTCTATAGAAAAGTGAGGCAAACGTACGTGTCGGGCTGCGGCGTTAAAAACGCGACGCGATGATGAAGATAACGATAATAAAGAGGAAAACCGGTGTAAAGCGCGATGCGAAACGCCCCCGTGAAACCGGGGGTGGTTGGTTGGGAACGAAAAAAAATTGCAGTGCGTATCCTCGCGCTAGATCGAACCACTGCCTTGCAATAGAATACATTGTACAGGAAACCCTCAATATTTTATACATTAATAACAAAAATCAGTAGAGAACACTATAGTTATTTAAATTATTTCTAAGATCACGATATCATAAAAAAGTCTTTTAATATTCCAGACGAAACCAAATTACAGAACATAAAAAAACAAAATCGTTTGCATCTGAGAATTCTACTATTTACTTTTAAATCATTTTTTAAACGTATCGAACACGTGCTAGATCGAATCCCTGCCTTGCAATAGAATTCATTGTACAGGAAACACTCAAAATTTTATACATTAATGAAAATCACTATAGAATACTATAGGTATTTAAATTATTTCTAAGATCACGATATCATACAAAAATATCTTTTAATATTCCAGACAAAACCAAATTATAGAACATACAAAAATAAAATCGTTTGCATCTGAAAATTCTACTATTTACTTTTAAATCATTTTTTAAACGTATCGAACACGTGCTAGATCGAACCACTGCCTTGCAATAGAATTCATTGTATAGGAAGCACAATTGTATACATTAATAACAAAAATCAGTATAGAATACTATAGTTTTATAAATTATTTCTAAGACCACGATATCATAAAAAAATGTCTTTTAATATTCCAGACAAAACCAAATTATAGAACATACAAAAATAAAATCGTTTGCATCTGAAAATTCTACTATTTACTTTTAAATCATTTTTTAAACGTATCGACCACGTGGACGTGAAGTTACCCCAATTTTAGCGCCCCTCGCAGACAGGCGGCAACCTCTTTTTACGAGCAGTTCGACGATAATACGTATCAGAGCCGCGGCGCGTATCGACGGACCGGAGCATCGCGGCGCGAAATCGTTTTTTCTGTTGTCGCCGCAAATGCTCGATAACTGCCACCCGGATAATGACCAACGTAACCATTCGCAATATTGTATTACGCGGGTGACGCGGCATTGTTTTCGGCCCGCGATCCCATCGTCGCCGAACGGTCAGACGCGTTTCATACCCTCGGGGGCTCTGGTGTTGCTCTTTCGTGTTCCACGCTACTTTTGCGTTTTACGATCGTTAACGTTCGTATCAGCGCCGACTGATTCCAGCTCGGCCACTACCGTCTAGGCTTTTAATCTGAAACGACCACCGGTGGCGGCAATTCTCAGATTTCCTGATATTCCGCTGTGTTATTTTAGAATTGAATCGAGGGTACTTGAACTCAAAGAATGCCTAAGCGTAATGTAATTATTAAATGATGAAGAATCAATCTACGTCTAATGGGAGAATAATCTTGATAAACGAACGTGGTTACTTGGTTAATTAAGGCGTACTTGTCGGGATTAAGCGTCATGGTAACCCGACGTAATTCACCCCTCGATTTTCACGGGGCCGCGCTTTCCCAGGGGTCGCGGGACCTCGAGGGACGGCCAGCCACACCTGGAGCGCAGCCTCCTCGCCGAAAGAAAGCTTGTCACGGTCTTTAAGAGCGTTATTCGACGTTTTCGAGGTTTTTAGCTCGGAATTGAACGGCGGCGTAGCGCGGCACGGCCGGGCCGCTGGCTGTCAGCGATCGTTTGCCTCAAATTGACCGCGTTCCCTTTCCGATACCAAACCGGGAGAGGCCAATTGTCAGAATCCATCGGACTGTGAAAGACATGGGGCGATACTCTATGGGAATTTCATTGGCCTCTCTGCCTACCGGTTACCGCGCTTGTCTTTCTCCGGTAATCGAATAAATAGCACGAGCGGCCGCGTCGCAGCCCGATTCGACCACGAAACGCTTCGTTAATCCGGGAGAAAGATCGGCGCCTCAAAGGGATTTTATTCGAACCGTTAAAGAATCAATTGCCTCGGCTCTTAATCGATCGAGTCTAAGGAATTCCGATCGTTTACCGAGTGGAGAAGAACGTTCAATCCGGACGATGATCGAGTCGTGCGTTACGACTTGAAGTTTTGTCATAATCAACGGGGACACGGAGCGTAGACTCTCCTTTGTANCTAATATTCATCAGACGAAACCAAATTACAGAACATAAAAAAATAAAATCGTTTGCATCTAAGAATTCTATTTACTTTTAAATCATTTTTTAAACGTATCGAACACGTGCTAGATCGAACCACTGCCTTGCAATAGAATTCATTGTATAGAAAACGAAATTTTATACATTAATAACAAAAATCAGTATAGAATACTATAGTTTTATAAATTATTTCTAAGACCACGATATCATAAAAAAATGTCTTATAATATTCATCAGACAAAACCAAATTGCAGAACATAAAAAAACAAAATCGTTTGCATCTGAGAATTAAACTATTTACTTTTAAATCATTTTTTAAATGTATCGAGGACGTGCTAGATCGAACCACTCCCTTGCAATAGAATTCATTGTATAGAAAGCGAAATTTTATACATTAATAACAAAAATCAGTATAGAATACTATAGTTTTATAAATTATTTCTAAGACCACGATATCATAAAAAAATGTATTTTAATACTCCAGACAAAACCAAATTATAGAACATAAAAAAATAAAATCGTTTGCATCTGAGAATTCCACTATTTACTTTTAAATCATTTTTTAAACGTATCGAACACGTGCTAGATCGAACCACTGCCTTGCAATAGAATTCATTGTATAGAAAGCACAATTGTATACATTAATAACAAAAATCAGTAAAGAATACTATAGTTATTTAAATTATTTTTAAGATCACGATATCATAAAAAAATGTCTTTTAATATTCCAGACAAAACCAAATTACAGAACATAAAAAAACAAAATCGTTTGCATCTGAGAATTCTACTATTTACTTTTAAATCATTTTTTAAACGTATCGAACACGTGCTAGATCGAATCTCTGCCTTGCAATAGAATTCATTGTATAGAAAACGAAATTTTATACATTAATAACAAAAATCAGTATAGAATACTATAGTTTTATAAATTATTTCTAAGACCACGATATCATAAAAAAGTCTTTTAATATTCCAGACGAAACCAAATTACAGAACATAAAAAAATAAAATCGTTTGCATCTGAGAATTCTACTATTTACTTTTAAATCATTTTTTAAACGTATCGACCACGTGGACGTGAAGTTACCCCAATTTTAGTGCCCCTCGCAGACAGGCGGCAACCTCTTTTTACGAGCAGTTCGACGATAATACGTATCAGAGCCGCGGCGCGTATCGACGGACCGGAGCATCGCGGCGCGAAATCGTTTTTTCTGTTGTCGCCGCAAATGCTCGATAACTGCCACCCGGATAATGACCAACGTAACCATTCGCAATATTGTATTACGCGGGTGACGCGGCATTGTTTTCGGCCCGCGATCCCATCGTCGCCGAACGGTCAGACGCGTTTCATACCCTCGGGGGCTCTGGTGTTGCTCTTTCGTGTTCCACGCTACTTTTGCGTTTTACGATCGTTAACGTTCGTATCAGCGCCGACTGATTCCAGCTCGGCCACTACCGTCTAGGCTTTTAATCTGAAACGACCACCGGTGGCGGCAATTCTCAGATTTCCTGATATTCCGCTGTGTTATTTTAGAATTGAATCGAGGGTACTTGAACTCAAAGAATGCCTAAGCGTAATGTAATTATTAAATGATGAAGAATCAATCTACGTCTAATGGGAGAATAATCTTGATAAACGAACGTGGTTACTTGGTTAATTAAGGCGTACTTGTCGGGATTAAGCGTCATGGTAACCCGACGTAATTCACCCCTCGATTTTCACGGGGCCGCGCTTTCCCAGGGGTCGCGGGACCTCGAGGGACGGCCAGCCACACCTGGAGCGCAGCCTCCTCGCCGAAAGAAAGCTTGTCACGGTCTTTAAGAGCGTTATTCGACGTTTTCGAGGTTTTTAGCTCGGAATTGAACGGCGGCGTAGCGCGGCACGGCCGGGCCGCTGGCTGTCAGCGATCGTTTGCCTCAAATTGACCGCGTTCCCTTTCCGATACCAAACCGGGAGAGGCCAATTGTCAGAATCCATCGGACTGTGAAAGACATGGGGCGATACTCTATGGGAATTTCATTGGCCTCTCTGCCTACCGGTTACCGCGCTTGTCTTTCTCCGGTAATCGAATAAATAGCACGAGCGGCCGCGTCGCAGCCCGATTCGACCACGAAACGCTTCGTTAATCCGGGAGAAAGATCGGCGCCTCAAAGGGATTTTATTCGAACCGTTAAAGAATCAATTGCCTCGGCTCTTAATCGATCGAGTCTAAGGAATTCCGATCGTTTACCGAGTGGAGAAGAACGTTCAATCCGGACGATGATCGAGTCGTGCGTTACGACTTGAAGTTTTGTCATAATCAACGGGGACACGGAGCGTAGACTCTCCTTTGTAAATGGAGCATTAGGGATTTCGATTGTACGATAATCAAATTGAATAGGTACCTGAAGGTAACGAAAGGTGAACCAACATAGAGAATGGGGGCGAAACGGTGCGCCGCAGCCAGACGAATCTGCTTGTCCCAGGGACGGAAGTGACGTCGCGGGCGCAGCGACGGAAATTCGTACTGGAAATTCCGATGGGTTCGAGAGGTCGCGAGGTAGGGAGAGAAGAGGGCAACAATCAGGGTAGACCCGGCATTACGCCCCATTCATCCCCTGCCGCCGCCCCTTACCACTCTCGAACCGTATTTGGCTGACAATTCTTCATTTGCGTGCAGCAAACTCTACGAGCGCGCCGCGGCATAGCGAAAGGTTTAAACGGCTCGCAAAAGCCCGGCTAAATTCGACTCCAATTTGCCGGCTCATTCGTGCAACGATCGGAAACAAAATGCCTCCGCCGGTCTTTTTTTTACTCCCTCTCCTGCTATCTCCTCTGTCTCTGGCCTTCTCGCTCGCCCGACCCCTCCCCTCCCCTCCCCCCACCCCCCTCTGCCCGTCCCTCTTTTTCGATCGTGAACGCGGTCGCAACGTTTCGCTGACCGAACCCCCTATGGCCTATCGATACGCGCCTTTCCAAATCAACCCGCATTGTCTTCCACACGAATTTTTGATGCGGACCCGTCCCGGTCACGTCGGCTCCTCTTTTTTTCGCACTCATCTTACGCTCTGTCCGTTCGTCATTGTGAAAGGCAATAGAAGGGAAACTTTTATAAATCGATCGCGGCACAATTATCCGGACATTGAAAAATCATTTCCCCACTATTAGAAATTCATTTCCCATAGAAACACAATGTTCGTAACATTTTAAGGATCTATGTCATAATTTTAGATCGGTTAGTTTCTTAATCGGGTTTAGGAGTTTAGAAAATGTTTTCGGGAATAGTTCTTGGTTTTAGGCAGGTTCGTAGACATTGCTACAATAGGGTCAGGCGGGCATTTCGTATGGCACAGTTAGGTGTACACACATACCGTGGCGTACTTACATACGCCGACGTCACTCAACGGCGGTATTGTCAGAAGCTGACTAGCCTACCATCCAAGAATACGAAATTTCCCCGGCCAAATCCCCCCGCCGACGATTTTTACCCCCGCGTCGTCGCGTGCAATCTCTAAGGACGCGTGACGCGACCTACAAATATTTCCCTTTCCCGATTCTATTCACCGAACGTCTCTCGTCGCCTCGCAATTGTTTCTTACTCGCCACGTAACGGACGAGCGTATATTCAGTCCCGCGCGGCCCTCGATTTACCGCGGAATTTTAACCAGATTCTTTTGAATACGATATTCCTTACAATAAAAGTTGACTCGGGGAACGTCACTCACCCTTAATTCCTCGAAGAGGCGGCTAAACGACGTCCGACACTTCGCACCGGCTCTTGAATGCTACTGGACGCATGGCTTCTGGAACACAAAAGTAGTGGCAAAGATGAACTCTCGCGGAGGATATCGAAAAACGGGGCACTCGACTGAAGGCCGAAGTTCGCCGACCCGTTTCGCGGCAACTTTCTTCAAGACTGTTAACTTAACTCGCGAGAAGTGAAATTACAGAATAACGCGCGCGTAACGAGCCTCATTCGCGATCGAATTTCAATTTCCCTAACTCGCGATCCTCTCGACGATATTTAGAGAGCCTGGAACCATCAAACGACCCCGCAATTATCTGCCACTATATTAATTAAACCGACGTAATAGCCGACACAATAACGAGGCCTTTTTGCGTTACACAAAATTAAATTCTAAACTCTAATGGTCATTAGAAACCAGCGTGTATTTTCTCGGGCAATTTAAAATGGTAAAATGGTAAATCAGTTTCTTTCCATTCGTCGACGTCAATAAGGATTCACGTGAAACAGTTATACTATTTATACGCAATAATTGCACGGCAACGAGGTACAAGCTTCGTTTTATTGCCCCATAGTTCAAATGGTTTCCGTGGAAATCAAATTTAAACGTCTTCCACGCGATACGGCAAGGAGGAGATTTAAATAGCGGCGAGTTGAATAAGCACGCCCGGCCCGACACCACTAATTAAATTCCAACCCAAGGAACTAACAAGAAGGAAAAAAGGATAACTCACCTTACCCACTTCACGGTGCAACTTCCTTCAATTACTTGTTTCGGTATCTCGATCACCGCGGGTTCACCTCCATCATAATTTTCTACTCATTAACTTAACCAATGATACGTTTTATCGCCGGACGAGTCGACGACGCAATTTTAAGACGCGTGTAGGAAAAAAAGAAGGTGTACGAACAAGACGATGGGGCAGGCAGGGTGGCGCGGTGGGAGTGCGTTAAAATTGATCCATATTAATAAGAACGACGTCGGTTCGCGTTGGCTGGATTTTTGCATAAATTTGAATCGGTACTAGTGCCGGCAAGGGTTGCGAATTTGAATAATCGAGAATAATTCCAAAGTTTTCGCGCCGTGTAAACGCCGGCCGACTGTAATCAGCGCCGAGCTTCGAAACATTTCATGATGTAACGCCTCTCCTCCGCGCGCCCCTCTCTCCCTCTCCTCTAAAGGGCGGAGGATGTGCGGCTAATTAAGCGGGGGAAGACCGGACATCGGAAAAAATACACGGTTGGCTCTACGAATTTTCCTTTACGCCCGTCCGCTTCCTCGTTTTTGTTCCCTTTAGCGGCCGCGCGGGGCCGCGGAGGATTCGGTGAGCGACGGTATTCGGACGGTGTTTGCGATTTTAATGAATCTTAACCACACGATAGTCCACGGTTTTATCTCGACGCGGTCGCTGAATATATGAACGTATTCCTCTCCGATGTTTTTGTTCCCCGATGGTCTTCCCGGCGCGCGCGATTGTCCGGAGGAACCCTCTCGACGGTTTGCATAACGCGGCGAACGGGATTGTGAGAAAATTAGGAAATGTTTGATTTCGGTAGAGAAATGTTACATTCGCGGATTGAGGGTTTCCGAATAAAAGAATAAAAGATATACATTTTA
>SMSR01015699.1:86831-130701 GCA_019453355.1 Ceratina japonica | reverse complement strand
CGATCTCAGGCGGGGGAAGTTCGATGGGAATGTTCGCGACGTAGAAACGCACGCGTGACGAAAAGAACGATTCCGAAGCCGCGGAGGGACATTGAATAACTGCTGACCTTTGCCGAGGTAATGAAGAGGCGAACGAGAAAGCGTGAATCGAGATAGGTGTAGGACGGGTCCAGGAAACGCGGAGAGGTCGCGTGAAAAGGTTGGAAGATGAACGGGGGGAGCCTACGGCGATGGTCAGGGGGCAGGGAACGAACGGGTTAGTAGTTTATCGAATTAAGGCAATTAGCGGTACAACCATTCTGCCGACGTGCCACTTAACCGACTATCTCCGTGGACACTCGAAAGCTTTTCGGTTTCCACCCGGTGCCAGATAACCCGTCCGTTTTAAGGCACCGTTCACACGTCCGTTTATTATAGTATCTGCCCCGNATTAAATTGGCGTTCGTGTACGTGTTTATACCCTGGCTCCCCCCCCCCTGGCTCTCCTTGCCGATCCATCTCGCGATTCCATCCCGAGAAACGAAACAACGAATGAATCAAGGTAGGTACGTACGTGTGTATTGTGCACGTACCTACCAGCGTACGTATGATTTTGCGCGATCTCTCGCGATTAAGCCCCGCTGAAATCTTTACTCTCGCAGAAGACGAACGCGTACACATACGTCTTCCACCCGTTGCCACTAATTGCAGAGAAAAATGGCCGGGATCGTACGCTGTGATTAGGTTCTTAATTATCGGTATAAATTACTGCAAGACCGTAAGTATACATATCGGTAGGTTGTAATAAGATTAAGAGAGAATCGATCTCAGGCGGGGGAAGTTCGATGGGAATGTTCGCGACGTAGAAACGCACGCGTGACGAAAAGAACGATTCCGAAGCCGCGGAGGGACATTGAATAACTGCTGACCTTTGCCGAGGTAATGAAGAGGCGAACGAGAAAGCGTGAATCGAGATAGGTGTAGGACGGGTCCAGGAAACGCGGAGAGGTCGCGTGAAAAGGTTGGAAGATGAACGGGGGGAGCCTACGGCGATGGTCAGGGGGCAGGGAACGAACGGGTTAGTAGTTTATCGAATTAAGGCAATTAGCGGTACAACCATTCTGCCGACGTGCCACTTAACCGACTATCTCCGTGGACACTCGAAAGCTTTTCGGTTTCCACCCGGTGCCAGATAACCCGTCCGTTTTAAGGCACCGTTCACACGTCCGTTTATTATAGTATCTGCCCCGATACTAGATGCGCTCTACCCGGGGCGTTCATTCGCCTTTGATCGACCGAATTCATTACTTTTGATACATAACGAGGAGAGAACACGATCAGGAGAAATGAAACGATGTTCACAAGCAAATGCAATACGTATGTACATATTGAAAATCGGTTCTTGATAATAAAAATGAAGTTAACGTACGTTACAATTTATTTAAGGTAGTTCTCCACGGACTCTCTAGTTAATTGAGCTTGCAAAATAAAATGTTCAAAATCATTGTTCGATTAGTAAAGACTATGTTTATTAAATTTATTTATGAATTTTAATATTGTTTTAGTTGATATTAATATAAAGGTAACAATGTTAAAATAATGTTATGTTGTTTGTGTGTAGACACGTAGTCATTAATATGAGAGACAAAGAAGAGGTTATCAAATCTTAGTTTTTTGTTTCTTGAACATTAAATACCTTTTAAATTAATTCGGTTACCCCTTATTTCCATTCAATAATTAGAAAGTAGAAATCTACAACGTTTAGACCTCAATTTTGCATTAACATCTACAGTGTTTTTGTACATGATGTGTTGATAATATTACACATAATAGTGCGCTACATACAATACAGCGTGTAAAACGAAGCAACTTTAAGGATGTTCTGGAGGTACAATCGGAGACGAAAGTACATAAAATTCGAAATTCGTCAATATATTGGCAACGACGGCTATTTATGATGTATATTTTGTATTAAAAATATAGATTAATTCCGAAAGCTTTTGTTTAATTAGTGAATTGCTTCTCATACTGGCTTTTTAATCAAGTTTCCTTAATATTAGTAAAGATTCTAAGTGACTTTTGTGAATGACTGTAGCCTCTGATTTCAACTTGAAGAAAATAAATTGGTGATGTTGAATATAGACAATTACATAATAAAAAGTCAAAAATAAATATTTAAATAAAACAAAAATACTTCAGAAAGCAATATTTATAATTACCAATAAACATCTCAAATTTTTATAAAATTATGTTCTGATGACATTTTCTAGTAATTTACAATGGTTTTTTTTTAACTGTTCAGTGAACATTAATAAATTTTGTGTATTAATTAATTACATAGTGTTTACTATATATAGAAAAAAATTGAAGTTTCTGGCAACGTTCTTCATGGTTTAAATAGGATTTGAAGTAGAATTTTATGAGTTTTTCATAAGAAAACGTGTTAAAATCTGCAAACTTCAAATTGCTATAATTTTTAAACGATGAAGTGAATCTAACCCAAACTTTGATAATTGCTTTAATATAGTAAAAACTATGTTTTGTTAACGTTTCAAGAATTTCTGAACGTTTTTATATACCTCCAGAACATCCCTAAGTATTTTTTTCTCGAAAATGAGTTCGATATTCGGAGGTGTAAAAAATTCTATAACATTTTTTGTTACTTCAAGAATCAAATATATTTTTTTCATAATGATATCCAGTACTTTGAGTTTATGGAGAATTACCTCAAGGTCGAGGATCTCTGAATTTCCTACGCGTCTCCCATCTGTTGCCGGATTCGATTAACATTTAACCCGTTCGACGTGCGTGGGACGATAAACAATTTTTCCAATTAAAATCGGCGAGGGTGTAATTAACGGTGGCAGATCGGCGGAGGAAAGGTGAACACGCGGGCGTGTGTTTCGAACAGAACCAATTGCTTCGTTCCCATTATTTCTTGCGCTGTTCCAAGGGAACGAGCCGTCGCGTTGCCTAATGGAGTCGAAAACAATTCGGTAAATACGAGCGGCGATTCCTTTTCGCCGATGGGCATCGCGCCGACTGCTCGTGTTACAAATCGTTCTCCGGCGCCCTCGTAAACGGCCTATAAAAATTTGCCACGGCCATATCCTGCTCGATCCGTGGCAGAAAAAATCTGCCCGCCTCCCTAACAACGCCGCTGACGGGCTCCCAGAGGATTTTCTATACAACTTTGTTTCGTAAATCTCCTCATTATCGATATAAAAACGAATTGTCCAGGTTCCCTCGAATGGTTCGATTGTACTCCTTTCAAATTTTTATTACCGGTTTTATTGCGAGGTGATTAAAAATTGCATGCGCCGCGGAAGCGAACAAAGGGGTAACCATGTTGTCAACACTGTTAAAACCGCACCGAATTTTATTGTTACCGCCCCTGTGCTTTTAGTTTAACGAAAATTTGTTCGGGAATAATTGTTCGACGCCGCGGAGGATATTCAACCGCGTATCAAAGAGTTAAAAACGTGCAAAAAAATCGCGGAGAAACAAAAGACGGGGGGGAGAAAGAGGACGATATCTACCGGCAGAGGAAGTTCGAAGCCGGTCCAGCCGGTCGGGAACTTTCCTTTCTGTCTGAAATCTGGCCGCACGTAGCGTCCGGCCGGCATCGGAATCTCGTTTTGATGGTACACGTTGTCGCATCGCGGGGCTTCCAAACCCGGCGCGGGTATCGTTCGCGCGGATAAAGTTAAGGGCCGTGAGTCGAAAGCCGGTGAAATGCGAGTTTAAAATGTTGCCGGGCGGACGTGGACGCGACGAATCCCCGAATGCCCCTAATACGCCTGCTGCTTGGCCAGGCAACTTTATTCGAATTTCGCGGAAAATTAAAAGAGAGTTTCCGGCGACGGGCCGCCGCCGCCGCCCGAAACGTGCGCGAAATGCGAAAATCGGCGAAAGTCGGACCCTTTGTCGGTTCGCCAAAGTCTCGGACTTTTCGTTTCCGGATTTCCGATTTTTGTCCAACTTTCATATAAATGTCCGTCCCGGCCGACGCTTTTAAGGTTTTACGGTCGGAGACAGATTCATCCCGCGTTTCAAAACGAAGTTTCTACGATCAAGTCTTTCTAGACAATCGCATAATAACGACAAAGTACCGGATTTAGAGTCGGATGGGATAATTTAAAGCGCGGCCGTTAATATAAATGGGGAATTATGCTATGCGTTACGAATTCAGCGTGAAAGATGCATATTATAACTCGGTTTCGAGTACCGAAGACTGGGAAAGCACTCGTTCCCTCGTCGCGCGCGCAAAAGTGCAGCTGCAAAGTGCTTTTTCCTATTGCAAATGGAAGTGCAAATTTTCTTTTCGAGTGGATCGATCCTTTTGAATATTCCGCGCGCAAGACACATTAAATTTCTTGAGCTTTTCACCGTCCCACGTTCCCGCACCATTATTGCAACACGTCGTAGAACGCGAGGAATCGACAAATTTGCGATCTCCTAAATACTGCAAAAAAAAACCTAGAAACATTATTCCAACAATTTGCGACGGACAAGAAATATTTCCCTGAATCGGAATACGGAAAATTGACCGACTTCTCGCGTCTCTGTAATTTTTCACCGACGAACGTTTCGTCTTTTCAAAAAGTTCAACACACTTCCTGGCTACAGTCGTTCGTTTCACCGGCGAATTCCGGGCTGGTGCGTTAATGAAAAATCACGATTAATTATAATTTTTTCGTAATAGGTCGCGCTCCGGCTCGAGATCGTTATTAATTAAAGAAGGAGAACGACGGTGGGCCCCCGGTTCTGACAATGCGTTACGTTCCCGTGCGCACCGTTCTGCCCATTCTCTCGCGGCTCGGAAGTCGAAGCTTTCCTTTCACACAATATAGGCAAACCTACTCTGGAATTGTTAAACGCAAATGGTTACGCCGTTAAGAAATATTTCCAGCTCTCACGTGTAAAGAGAAGGAAATTTGTACAACCAGGAGGCAGAGGTTTAAAAATACTTTGATAATTGTACAGCTGGATTGCACTTAACCCCTTCCCGTACCATTCAGCTTAGAAAACTTCGAGCCTTGTCCATTCTCAGGTCGTTTCCCTCCGTTTTTTATACGTATAACAAACTTTGGATGTTCTCGTTGAACATGAGATTGTGAGCACGAGTTTAACTCATGACATTCATGTTTGGTATAAAATTATGATCACGAGTTAGACTGCAAGGGGTTAAGGGGGTTCATCTGGTACATAGCAAGTCAAATGCAAGTTACAGAAAAGAGGAGCTTGCTCGACTAGCGTACATGTTAATAACGGAGGTTATCTACTGCTGAAAGATGCAAATTTCGTTTGTTGTGTTTATATATTTCTCAATTCACAGTCACCCAATCTACCTAAATTTGCAATTAAAATATTCGTTAAATGTTTCTCTTTACTGTGACATAAATTTTATTCAAAACTGTCTGTCAATACCTAATAAATTAGCGATAGCAGTCTAGACAATCACTCTTTTCCATATGACTACATGTAAAATTGTAAAAGATATTTATATTAACATCTCATCATTAAGGTATCCAAATGACTTAAGGAGGTTCTACCGGTAACAGTTTTAAAATTACGAAAAATAAAAAATTAAGCGTATGAATAGATTTTGGTTAAATAATGACTGTGTTAAATTTTGGTGAACTTTCGTGGGATGAGAGAAAAGTTTTGAAGATTTCAATTTAAATTGTATTTCGCAAATATCTAAGTTCCTATTGGTCAGACGATATATGTGCATACGATCGAAATTATAGATTGATAAATTCTCTACAACAATCATTCTTGGTATTTTTTTCTTGTGGGCAACGGTTTTCAAAATAACCCGCGGTAAAAACTTGGAAGTTTTCGGAAGAATTATGTACGCGGTTTGGTTCGAAAGCTTAAAACTTTGTCGCGTGTTATTTTGAAAACCGTTACTCGCAGGAAAAAAAATACCAAGAATGATTGTTATAGAGAATTTATCAATCTATAATTTCGATCCTATGCATATATATCGTTCGACCAATAGGAACTTAGATATTTGCGGAAAACAATTTAAATTGAAATCTTCAGAACTTTTCTCTCATCCCATGAAAGTTCACCAAAATTTAACAGAGTCATTATTTAACCAAAATCTACTCATACACTAAATTTTAGATTTTTCGTAATTTTAAAACTGTTACCGGTAGAACCTCCTTAAAAATATTTTTGAGGTATTCTGGTATACTGTTATAGACTATCAAATTCTTTTTGGAGATCTATCTGTTAATTCCTTAAGGACGTTGGGTAGATCATCTGCGGGGCAGGCGGTGAGAGAGGTAGTCCTATGCTTATACGTAGGTGCTCTGTCGTGATACCAACCTTAGATAAAAAAATTTGAATTCGTTAAATATCGTATTTATCAATGAATTTAAAAAGAAATTAGTATGAAATAACTTTATTTAGTGTTAAGAATATAAAGATGTCCTTGCGATAGACATAAAAGTTAATATTATTGAATTAAAAATATTTTGTAGCGAGTAGTGAAATCTTGCAACGAGAATCCTATCAATATGTTTTCTTTTCGTTCAATTATCGAAACAATTCAGTTGTAAATTCGCATTTTTCTTGTTTCAAATTGTTCAAAAATGTTTCAAGATTCTATTACACTTTTACTCTTAACGGTCTTACCATTTTTAACAAGTCCATTTAACAATAATGACAAGATTTCTTCTATCTCCCATAAGAGCCCGTGTANTTAATTCCTTAAGGACGTTGGGTAGATCATCTGCGGGGCAGGCGATGAGAGGAGTAGTCGTATGCTTATACATAGGTGCTCTGTCGTGATACTAACCTTAGATAAAAAAATTTGAATTCGTTAAATATCGTATTTATCAATGAGTTTAAAAAGAAATTAGTATGCAATAACTTTATTTAGTGTTAAGAATAGAATAAAGATGTCCTTGCGATAGACATAAAAGTTAATATTATTGAATTAAAAATATTTTGTAGCGAGTAGTGAAATCTGGCAACGAGAATCCTATCAATATGTTTCCTTTTCGTTCAATTATCGAAACAATTCAGTTGTAAATTCGCATTTTTCTTGTTTCAAATTGTTCAAAAATGTTTCAAGATTCTATTACACTTTTACTCTTAACGATCTTACCATTTTTAACAAGTCTATTTATCAATAATGACAAGATTTCTTCTATCTCCCATAAGAGCCCGTGTATAAGGATATAAGTTTTAGATAGATTTATTTAAAAACTACGTTGTCAATCGTTCTGAAACTTTAACGCAATATTTTTCATGCATTCACTAGTAGATTAAAATCATTTTCAAAACGATTTTATCATATTCATTCTGGTACCCAACCTCCTTAACCGGATGAACCTCCTTAAAAATCGCGTGGAGAACTCAGATGAAGAACAATTAAAATCGATCAGTATTCAAATCACTGAAGATTACAAAACACGTTGTATATACATGCCTCTGAACCGAACTGGGGGTCGATTGCGAAGATTCCGATCCATTACGATAATATTTAAACGCTTATCACCGGTATCCCCGGCGGGATTCGAGGAGCACGCTCTGTTTCGCGTCAAACGATAACCCCGAAATCGTTTGGCCGCGCGCTCTCGAGAAAGGAACGAGAAAGAGACGCGGCGGAGGGAAGCCGCGCGTTGGCGCGACGAAGGGGTAGGAGGACAAGATAGAAGAGACAAAAATGAGAGAGAGCGAGGGAGAGAAAAACGGGTAGGGGCGGTGGGCGAACGGGAGGAGGAGGAGGAGGAGGAGAGGGTCCCTCCCTTCTTGGCCCTATTAAAAAGCCCGTTTCTGCCTCCGTTTCTGAAAGCCTCTTACGGCACTCGAGGCAACTGCGAAAGCACTTGAAAGCTCCTGAAAAGCCCGACAACACTTCCCTGGTTGAGTGCCGCGTCCCGCCAGGAGGCCGCTGCGACTTCACACCCTGTCACCGAGACACGGACCCGGGCTGCGAGCCCCCTACGTGTTGCAATATCGCCACTATCCAATGTATTAAACATCGAGTGTGCCACCCCCGCCCGGCGCCGCGAGAGGGACGAGCCCGGCCGACCGCCCTTCCGCCCCCGACGCGGAAGCCCTCTCGGACGGCCTTCGACCGCGTTAAAGCAACCCTTCGCAGACGCGCCGTTAAAAGCGAGCGGAAGGAACTTAATACCGGAGGATTTGCATCATACATTTGCTTTTTGACCCTTTGAGTGTCCGATAAGATCACGGGGAAAGTCTGCGTNCCGGATGAACCTCCTTAAAAATCGCGTGGAGAACTCAGATGAAGAACAATTAAAATCGATCAGTATTCAAATCACTGAAGAATACAAAACACGTTGTATATACATGCCTCTGAACCGAACTGGGGGTCGATTGCGAAGATTCCGATCCATTACGATAATATTTAAACGCTTATCACCGGTATCCCCGGCGGGATTCGAGGAGCACGCTCTGTTTCGCGTCAAACGATAACCCCGAAATCGTTTGGCCGCGCGCTCTCGAGAAAGGAACGAGAAAGAGACGCGGCGGAGGGAAGCCGCGCGTTGGCGCGACGAAGGGGTAGGAGGACAAGATAGAAGAGACAAAAATGAGAGAGAGCGAGGGAGAGAAAAACGGGTAGGGGCGGTGGGCGAACGGGAGGAGGAGGAGGAGGAGGAGAGGGTCCCTCCCTTCTTGGCCCTATTAAAAAGCCCGTTTCTGCCTCCGTTTCTGAAAGCCTCTTACGGCACTCGAGGCAACTGCGAAAGCACTTGAAAGCTCCTGAAAAGCCCGACAACACTTCCCTGGTTGAGTGCCGCGTCCCGCCAGGAGGCCGCTGCGACTTCACACCCTGTCACCGAGACACGGACCCGGGCTGCGAGCCCCCTACGTGTTGCAATATCGCCACTATCCAATGTATTAAACATCGAGTGTGCCACCCCCGCCCGGCGCCGCGAGAGGGACGAGCCCGGCCGACCGCCCTTCCGCCCCCGACGCGGAAGCCCTCTCGGACGGCCTTCGACCGCGTTAAAGCAACCCTTCGCAGACGCGCCGTTAAAAGCGAGCGGAAGGAACTTAATACCGGAGGATTTGCATCATACATTTGCTTTTTGACCCTTTGAGTGTCCGATAAGATCACGGGGAAAGTCTGCGTCGTAAAATAGAGATCCAAACGCGTCTTAAACGAAAATAGAAAACGAGTTAATTAGATTCGTGCATCTCATAACGTACTCATACTTCGAACCTTAAAAATTATTTTCGTACTTCCATATCCAATCCTGTAAATGTTCAGTTCTCCCCATTTGATATCTCGACTTAACCGCCTTAGCGGAAGCAGGCTTGCAACGATAAAAATCGTGAACGAGATTAGAACGTCCGCTCAGAAATTAGAACACTATAGTAGAGAGACGGAAAAAAAACAAGTGCGGCGCGGTGGTCCCGTGCGGAGTGTCTCGGCAGAAGTTCTTTGATAGAATAAAGAACACTTATCCCTTCCGTTTCGAGGGACGAATCGTAAATCCTCGATTCATCCCGTCCGAGGAACACAATCGGACAATGGAATCGGCGATACTAATCCGGAACGTGTTTACCAACCGTATCGGGAATCTCCGTTCGATTCGAGCGGAGACGGGAAGGGGGTGGGGTTCCGGATTCCGGCGAAATGGAGAGGATGGGGTTAAAATTAGTGGAAGACGACACTCCTACCCGATAAGTCTCTGTCCGACCATTCTTCTTCCCGCTGGAAACTGGAAACACTAACGAGAGAACGAATCAAGGCGAACGATTCCGGACTCCGAGGCGGAACCGTCGAAAGAGAGAGATTGCGAGTCGAAAAGTAAAAGGGCGGAGGGGGGGAGGGGGAGGGGGACGGTCGGAACGGGACAGAAGTAACTGGCAATCTGCGTGTCGAAGCCGTTCCTCGGACCGGAGATAACGGGAACATACATAATGCAGTGTTTCTACTGCGGACGACCAATCGTCGCGGTGGGTAGTCTTAAGCGAAAATGGGCCAATGGTGCGAGAAGCTTTCGCTCCCCCGTGCCTTATTACAATACATTAGAATATCGCCGCGGCTCGTCTGACTTCGTGCGCGGAAGAAAAGGAAACGTGAATAATGATTCAACGATTGCCGGAGGAACTGACCGCGCGTGTTCTCGTCCCATTGGCCCGACGGGATTCACGTCATTCGAAAATAATAGACTTCCTGCATTCCTATACGTTTCAACGTTCAAATACGATGATAAGTATTATTCTAACTAATGATTTTAGAATGGGTTCTAACAACGTTCGCGTACGCGTATATTAGAGTTGAACAGGTTCCTTGAAAATCGACTCCTGGCGCAGGTCTGTGGAGTTCCCGGTGTTCGCAACTAAATGAAACAATTCCTGGAATTCTTCGCGACTTCCCTCCGGAGCGGAGGCTCGAGGGTCGGTTAATTTCTGGACAGCGAGGGGGCGGCCGGTGGCCCGTCGCGTTTGAACGGGTGGCAGCCTCGCTTAATCTGGCGCAGTTTAGACAATTTAGCGCGGTTACCCGGTTAGCGTCAAACATAACCTCGCCACTTGGCCGGGTATAAAGAATGGTCGGCCAGTAATACCGGGTCCACGCATCCATCCCGGCGCGGAGAGGGCGTCCAGAGGGTGGAAGATAGGTAGCGGCGCATGGTTCAGCGCGAGGGAGGTGTGCTTACCAGTTACCAAAGCAGAAGGAAAGAGGGGTTGCCCGGCGCCGGAATAACCTGGGCTCTTTAATTTAAAGCCTCCGGACAGTAATTAAAATAACCACCCACGGCACACGCTCGCCTTTAACGGATACCCCTGCTCATTCAAGACACGCCGCGACTAACTGGACCTCGCCGGATTTCTAACAGTGTCATAAAATACCATGATTTCTAAACATTTTTCTACAATTCAACCGGTTTAAACGCGTCCCCAATTACCGTGAATACGAATTTCCTTAATGAACCGAATTTCGTACGCGTTAATTATTTTTATCTTGAAACGTATTCTCTGTTCTACAAGTTCAACTATTTAACAAGAGGTCAGATTCGTTTTGCCCTAGCGACGGAGTTATGTTACTCGGTTCCCGTTCTCCAAGTACCTACTCACCTACGAGGAACACTGGCCCTGATAATTACTCGCTGTCGAGTAATCTGTAATACACGTCTCTTAAATGATACGTATTTTCTTAATGAGCGTGTTACATTATACGGCGTCGAGTAGAATGTAGTTAATGCGAGAGTACCACGGCTCGCCTCGACCTTGCTCATTTCTGTTTCTCCGCACTTCTATTTCGCAGTGACCCAAGCCCTGCATAATACAGATTATAGAATCGATTGTTTTATGCGTACGTTGTATGCAGTGACTTCCATTAAGGTTGTATGAGCCGTAAGATCTATGCAAAAAATTTAAGATATTTAATAAAAAGTTGTGTCTAATGGTTGAAGTAATGAACTTTAAAAAATAATGATAATTACAGAGGAGTAAGGTTCATTAAATTGTTCGATCTGTTTTTCTCAGTCACAAGGAATTTTTAACGCATAATTTCTAATATTCTAATATATAGTTTTGGCATTTGTTGATTGGATTGAACATGATTTGCAATTGTTTATGTCGTCCACGTGTTGTACATTTACTTTTACATACTTTTTATTATATGACTTAAATAATATCTTCAAAATTGACTTCAACTTTAAAATATTGTTAAATCATGTAATAAGAATTATACAAAATTCTGTCATTCTGTCATTCTGGCACTCATATTTCTTCATAAATGAAATAGAAAAACTAATAATTACAGGGGAATAAGATTTATACAGTTGTTCCACCTACCATATCGTTATAAGATATTTTTAAATCATAATTCTAATATTTATAATGTATATTATAATTCTATACTTCATAATTATAACATTTTCCTTAAGTATTCCCAAATTGTTAGATCTACGAGAAAATTACATAGGACCTTATGAGTACTTACATGTCAATAACAATTGAGTCTGTTTAAGGTTGTATGAACTCTTACATAAAAACAATGACAAAGCATTGAAACTTTAACAGTTACTAGATATTACATTAATAAAAGACTGTACAAAATTGTAGAAATTTTGCAAGCCTATTAAAAAAGTTATTATATCTTGAATTCTTATTTCGAATGACAAAATTATGTTTTCATTTATGAAAAGATATGAATGCCACAATGAAAGAATTTTGTAATCTTGTATAATTCTTAATACATGATTTAAGAATATTCTAAGGTTGAAATAAAGTGAATTACGAGCATGTTATTTTAAGATATAAAATAAAAAGTATGTAAAAGCAAAAAGACATGTAGACAGTTGCAAGTGACGTACAGTCAACTAAAAAAATGCCACAACTATGTATCAGAAAATTACGTGTTATAAATTCCTTATGACCGAGGAAAACAGGTCGAATAATTTTACAAATCTTCTTTGTAATTATAATTTTTCCTCAAAATTCACTGTTTCAAATACTGGACACATTATTATAATACTTGTCTTTAACTTATGCCAGAGATCTTACGGCTCATACAACCTTAAGGACAAGCATGGAGATTATTAATTATTTCAATCATATCACTGTTAAAATGTTTTCCGATGTTTATCGATGAAGACTGGTCAGAGACAATTAAGTCATATTTACTGGACACATTATTACACGTCTTTAACTTTTGGCAGAGATCTTACGGCTCATACAACCTTAAGGACAAGCATGGAGATTATTAATTATTTCAATCATATCACTGTTAAAATGTTTTCCGATGTTTATCGATGAAGACTTGTCAGAGACAATTAAGTCATATTTACTGGACACATTATTACACGTCTTTAACTTTTGGCAGAGATCTTACGGCTCATACAACCTTAAGTTAGTTGGTTCAATATTAAAAAACTTATTCCGTTTTTCAGTATTTCCGGACATTAATGGGAGTCACTGTATCTCTATCCCAATTCTAATTAAAAGAAACTGCTTAGAATTCAATCCACCGTCGCTGCCCTCGCTAAGTTGACTGAACGAAATTGGTTTGGCCGCAGTGATACGGTCTATCGAATTATCCGCGAAATGTCTGCGGCGATGTAACGCGGAGAGAGGCTCGTCGCATATTTTAGTAACGTGTATCGGTTTCGTTGGATCGCGGCCATTGTGCATCAGCTGCCTCCAAGTAGTGGCGCACAGCCTTGGAATTAAATTTAGCCGGTAAGTGCACACGACGGCTGATGGAAAGATCGGTATCAAATTGCTGGTAATAACGGAAATAAGAATGGCATTACGCGGTTTATGGTACAACGGTCAAATCCAGCTCGCGTAATATCGTTTAGTAATTCAAGCCCGCGCAACCTCTGGGCATAATTTCGAAAGTGAAACCAAATCGTAACGAAGTTCGCAATAAATTGTATGAATATTATAGTATACAGAATCCGACCTGTTTATTCATTTCCGCGATTTATAATATTCTACATATTCGTAGCGTTATTTACTAAAGAACGTTGGCTCTTAATTTCGGTTAATAGTCACCCCCTCTCCCCCCGTAGAAATATTTGAAGACCACGTAAGGACACGAGACCGATGCGGTCTGCATCTTTCAGCGGATCGAATTCTCGACCCGAATAAAATTTCCTAAGTATCCTCAAACGAGTTCGCAGGAGGGGGATACCGGGCACGAGGCGGCGGGGGGCTAGATTGGCAGTCCGCGAACGTATCGGGGCTACGGGGCACGTTTACAGAGCAATCGTAGCCTGGAAAGCGTCGATATAACGTAGGCACTCAGCCTGTGGCGTGGTCGAGTTCCGATATACCAGGTGTTACGATAAATTTAAACGATATTTTATTCAGGCGGGCCGATCGCTAGTTTTCAATTTGCCGGCTCGTATATATTTCGCGGAAGGGTCGGCGGGTGGGAGGTGCGCCGAGGGGGAGGAGAGAGCCGGCCGCCGCGCGGAGATGCAATTTCTCGGGGTGTTGGTCTGGCTCGGTACGTCTGGACCCCGGACCTTCTCCTCCTCCCGGTTCTTCCGTTCGGCCTGATGAAAAAATAATAATCCCCGGGGATCGGTCAGTTATGGGGAATGAAATCATCCCGGCACCATTCGTGCTCGCCCTATCGAAAGAGTCTACAACCCTTGTCTTCGCGGAATCGAAAAGATCCACCGAGACGAGTTCCCCTTTCCCGGATCTTTCGGCCTTGATAATTCGATCGGACGCGACGCCGAAGTTCCAGTAACCGGGACGGGGTTCCCGCGTTAGAATCCGAATCGGATCTTGTTTTCCGGTGTTTCATGGTCCGGCGGAAAACGAGATCCAACTGGTCAAAGTTAGGGCAGCGGCCGCGCGGGCAACTTCGAGGATAGGCTTCGAGGGGGCCGCATAATTAGGATGATGCATGTAGCGAATTGTCCCGGACTTCGGTTTCGCGAACTGCTATAAATTGCACCCTTTGCACGGGCGCGGAGTTACAGGGGAATTCCTCGCATTCAATGGATGCGATTCCAAACATCTTCCGATCCGATCCCGGAGAATGCTAATCAGAATACTTTCCCTACATAATTACTTTTCCCCTTTCCCGTTTGTTTCGTCACTTGTTTGTTTTTTAATATCCATCAAAGGCGAAATTTAAATTGTACGATCGTAGGAAACGCAGTTCTGAAAAGCTATTAACTATCATTTCGCCGAGATACAGGAACGACGGATTAATCCGCGCGTCGAGTCTCTGTAATGAACGCAATTTCTGCCGCTGCTAATTCCATTATGAAGTGGCGAGGAGAAGGAAACGCGTTTGTAGCAAGTTTCTTAATATCGGGCCGGCGAGCCGCGCCGCGGAACGAGACGAAATTGTCCCATATTTCAATTAACGCGAAAACTCCGATCGACCTTAAATTGTAAGTGTACGCTCGCAATTTGCTTAACTCGTCCCCGACGCTCTCGCGCTCGTCCCCCGCGAGTAAAATGGCGAGCAATCAGGACGATGCAGTCGCGGCGTTCAACGTGTTTACGTGGGNACGCAGTTCTGAAAAGCTATTAACTATCATTTCGCCGAGATACAGGAACGACGGATTAATCCGCGCGTCGAGTCTCTGTAATGAACGCAATTTCTGCCGCTGCTAATTCCATTATGAAGTGGCGAGGAGAAGGAAACGCGTTTGTAGCAAGTTTCTTAATATCGGGCCGGCGAGCCGCGCCGCGGAACGAGACGAAATTGTCCCATATTTCAATTAACGCGAAAACTCCGATCGACCTTAAATTGTAAGTGTACGCTCGCAATTTGCTTAACTCGTCCCCGACGCTCTCGCGCTCGTCCCCCGCGAGTAAAATGGCGAGCAATCAGGACGATGCAGTCGCGGCGTTCAACGTGTTTACGTGGGAACCGAGAGGGTAAAAAAAAGAGAGGAGCAGCCCCGGTTTCATCGGGTACATTTTTAATCGAACCTATCGAGTCGCGCGAGAACTCGCGGGGGACGCCCGGCTGTTTTCGAATTAGCTGGTGTTGGTCAGGTGCTCGGGCGCCCGGTTAACACCGCGGGTATTTAAATCCGCGACGCGTGTGTGCGAGAACAGGGGGAGGGGGTGACGGAGGGTGGGAAGACGACGTTGACGGCCGGATGGGAGCGAGAAAGGCGAAGAAGAGACGAGGGTCCCGTTGGTAGATGTTTGGCTTCTACTGAAATTAAAAATATCGATTCCCATTCGCACGCCGGGCTTCATAGAAGCTCAATTCGTTTCTCTCCTGCAAGACAATACCTATTCTTTCCGCGGACAGTAAGAGGTACAAATTGCAGTTGCATCCCCAGCTCGCTCCCTCTCGCTCGCGCCCGAGAGTCCCTCGACTCTCGCCGCGCAGGAATCCCAAACACAAAGGCTCTTTTTCATTTGGTTTTTCCTCTCCCCACCCCTCTCGCTCGCTCACCCCTTTCGCCGCGCGTGTACAGACGTACACATACGCGTGCACCCTTCGGCGCGCGCGAGTCAACGATCCTTCCTTCCTTCCTTCCTTTCTCCGTGCTCTCTTCCTTTTGCTCCCACGCGCGCGCGTTTGTGATCCCGAACTCATCGAGAGAGTGACCCGGCGAACGTATGGAACCGTAATGGTATACATAATTGACTAATCCATTGGATTACTCGGGGAAGAGGCCGCGCGCCGCGTCGCGTCATCCGCTCCGGCCCTCTTTGCGCCCGGGACGTTCGGGCGGGAAGCTCGTTTTCTAATCGATCGAAATAATGGCACGGCCAATCAGCCCCGATTGGAAAGCGGAAATTCGCCTCCTCTGATTCGTCCCGATCGGATCACGTTTCCCACCGTCCTGTTTCTTTTAATTGAACTTGAATTCTACATTCATCCTCCGTCTTTCGTTCAATTGTTAAAAAAAATTGTTTAAAACTCGTTCGCCAGATTTCGCGCAAAACAGAATCGGTCCAATTGAATTCCATAACGATAAACGGGTGAAACGGTGTATTTGATTTCGCGGTAACAATACGCGTACCGTCCTATGCCAACAATGATACGTTGAAATTTTTTACAAACCTATGTTTTTCAATTCCCCGCGTTGTAAAGTACAATCGGGGCTATTAGAGCCGATCGGAGGGTAATGCGCGGCTGGGATCGATATGAAAATAAGTCGGCGAGCCGGCGGCCGCGACGAGGGAAATGAGAAAGAGAGCCGAGCCGTTTTACGTTGTCTATCGGCGCTCGAAAAACCTATACGACAGATTGAACAGCAAATACGCGGCTCACAGAGCACCCTCTCGGCCGTGTAACGGACAACCAAAAAATCAAAGATCGAGCATCGTGCGGCCGCGCACGGCCGAGCTCTCGATCACCGCACGAAAACGTTCGCTAAATATCTATCCGGCCTGGAGTCGATCAAACACTGCGAGAGACCGAGAGAGAGACCGAACACAGAGAGAGAGAGAGAGAGAGAGAGAGAGAGAGAGAGAGAGGGAGAGAGGGAGAGAGAGGGAGAGAGTACGAGCGTCACCTGCACGGTGGCTTCGCAATTTCGAAGGGGTTTCAACGATGCGAAGCGACTGCTACCCTCTTCGACTACGAGCCTTGATTAGGCTTCCGGTTAATTAATAACCTCTCGTGCACACATAGCCCTGGCCCACGTATGAATATGCATGCGGCCTGTTGTGCGTTTCGCGGTGTGCGAGAGAGTGCCCGAGTGTATTCACCGACCGAGAGAGCGACGGAGAGCCGCGCGAGAGAGCCGAACTTCGGCCAGGAGAAAGACGAAGATAGAAGGGAGAGGGAGGGAGAGAGAGAGAGAGAAGCGATCGCAGAACAGGTACTGGGAAACGAGAGGGTGTTTCAACAAACGTGGAACAGAGAGGATCGGAAGAGAAGGGGAGAGAAGGAGGGAGGGAGGGAGAGAGAGAGAGAGAGAGAGGGAGAGGTGAAGCATGAGAGGGTGGACGAGGGAGACGACGAGTAGCGGAGGGCTACTTATTTGCATTCGGAAAACAAAGGGTGTGGGCCTGGTACTCTGTATGCTTGCCCCTCATTTCGCGTAACGAAGGACGAAGGGAGAGCCGATCAAAAGTCTTTTCCCGCCTTCTTTCTTCGTTCTGTATGCGTTTGAATCGAGGGCGAGGAGGTTTATGCTCGAGATTTTAATTAGTACCGCACTCCATTCCCACGCGGGCGCATTTTAAGGGCCATACCGTTGAATTAATGCGCCTGTTTATGGTTTGTTTTACTCTTTGCGATTTTTTTCTTCCATTTTCAAGCCGGCGAATATAAGGAGCCCTCCGCGTTTCCTTCCGTCCCGCACGCTCTCACTCTCTATCTCCGCGATCATTATTACCGCCGTTTCTTGCTCGACATTCATCGCGTGATTTACCTGCCGGCGAGAGCGCGCCGTATATACTTTGGCAATCGTCGAAATCGTTCCTCTTTGATAGTACCGTTGCGCGCCTATTACGCCAGGCCGTTTAGCCCGTGTTTTTCCTCTAAATAGGATATTAAATTAGAGCCGGCCAAGATTTAACGAGCATTTCTATCCGTTCGACGATCGTATTGCATTCGGGAGACGAGTAAAAGGGAGCGTATAATGGAATTAACAAATCCCCATGAGCTCCAATCGACCAACGGGGACTGATACCATCTGCTGTTAGCTACACCTGCGTTTTCGGTCCCTCGCACCTTATGGCGCACGAAACTCGAACCTATGACGCATCGCGAGAGCTACGCCATAACGAAATTAATGCAGGTATAAAATTATCACCGCAAAGCCCGGATAATTAAGAACCTATTACCGGTATTACGAATCAAGCTCCTTACGTATTACGGAACACGTACCATATATACGTGCGCGCATACGAGAGACGTCGAAGAAACGCGCACGATGGAACACCAAAACTATGATACGAGTTATCATATTTAGCTATTGTACGCGGGGTTGCATTCGCCAAAGCGGATTCTGTTATTCTCGCTGCGGTACAATGGATAGTAAGAACGATATTGTATAGACGAGAGCTTTCTCTCTAAGACAGTCTAAGAACGAGTATATATTCGAGAAATCAAAAATATAGGGTGTCTCAGCCGATTTTGACATCTTCATATCTTCGTTATTGTGGCATATAGCGAAAAATGTAAGACTAACAGAGCCTAATAAAATAAAACGTTTAAGAATATATCCTCGATTTTCATCAATCATGTATCGCGAAACATAAGTATGCAACAAGCAGTTGAGAATTGAGAAACGACTATAAATTCTAGTCTTAGCCTTATGTCGGAGGTGATCGGCATGAGCACATTCGCGCCACTATTATTAACATTTCATTTCGTTCTATTTCCCATTAATATCAATAATAACGCGTTTGTTTGTTTGTACATCCACTTGCTTTTTAGTACGTAAGCCCCATCAAATTCAATAAAAGGATAGATCGAACCAAGCTTGTAAATAAACGCTAATATTAGTACGAATTTTAGAATTATTTAAATTGAAATATTTCCTAAAGGATTAACTTTTCGAAGTACTTTTTTTTATAAAGAATATTTATGCATAAATTGATGAAATAAATGAATGAATTAATTATTGATGCATAAAAAAGGACCTAATTTTATTGAAAACAACAAAATTGACCTTCATATGTCCTTGACGCGTCCACCTACGGAAAGACTAATAATACCAGAATATGCCCCATTCAATACCATTTACAGTGACGTCCATAAACATTCGTACACATTTCGAAACGGTATAAAATTTTTAGTATTGGATCCTATTTTAGAGAGCTTAATTTACTATAGAATGTATAACAAAAAATTTTAAAAACTTGGTATTCATTCAAATCGCAAAGAAGAAAGAAAAGATCACGATGTTTAACTTTTTTGTTGGAGGCTCTAGCAAAAATTTCAAACATCCCGTTTGTAGATCTAAATGTGTTATATGAATGTGTAAAGTTTCATAAAAATCTATGAAACCATAAAAGAGTTAGACATATCGAAACATGTAAAAATTCTTCAATTTATCCCAGTCGTAGATTGAAAGTCGTGGAGAACTGCGATGTTATCAATTTCTAATCGCTTATAGCGCATAGCAGTATTGATCGATTTTTGATCGATTGACATGCATATAACTTACTTAGATCTGCAAACGAGACACTTCCAATTTTTATTCCAGACCCTAATAAAAAAGTTAAAAACCATGTCCTTTACTATTTTCCTCGCGATTTCAATGAATACCAAGTTTTTTTAATTTTTTGTTAGACATTCTATAGTAAATTAAGTTCTTTAAAATTCCACAGAAGATAAAGTTCTTTGATCCAATACTAAAAATTTTATACCGTTTCGAAATGTGTACGAATATTTATGGACGTCACTGTAAGTTGCCTATGAATCATTTTTCGCTGCATGCCACAATACCAAACTTATCAAGATATCAAAATAGCCACTGACACCCTGTATAATAATTAATAAGAAATTCTCCCCAACACATCGAAATTTAAATTTAAAAATCCATCAACCATGTACATATAATTCCCTTCAAACAACCATTTATCAAACGAATACGTCTATCAGTCGTTTGTCACATTAGAAAAATCGTATCAGACAAGCTCATTTTTATAAACCCTAAATCGTCACGACATGAGATTGTTTACAAAATGCTTGACTTTACCAAATTCGCTACATGTCTGTCCGTGGGATCCGGTCGAAATCAGTCAGTTTCTCATGTAATTTCCGTTTGAAACACAATGGGGCTCGAGGATCGAGACTCGAGCCGAGTCAAATCCTTGCGTACCACTCGGTGAACACGGTAAACACTCGATCCTCAGTTATTTAGAAATCGGATCGATCCTCCGATCGGCTCTTCGCGTTGCGGGAACGAGCCGCGCGAGGAAACTGAGAGCCCCTGACCGTATCGGTATAAAAACGCTGAAAATGAATTAACTTTTTGCTCCGTGGCCGACGCAGCCACGCTCGAATCGCGTCCCGGACCATTGTGCGGCGTGTCGCGTAACCCCAACAGCGTGAATCAAATATTTAGTCTTAAAGGGAATTGAAAATATCGGCCGTGCAATCGTAATATTGGTGAAACCTGTCTAGGCCATTTAAACGTCGCAGCGTGTAGTATTTCCCGGGCGAGGAGCGGGCTCCAATTTTGTTTGCCAATGGAACTCGAAACGGTTCCAAAATTAATAAAATCGAGGCCCGCGTAAAAAAAGATTGCATTCTCTGCGAACAAAAATTCCGTATCGGAGTTATTTTTTTTTACAAGGGAATAAAACACGATGAAAGTTTGATGCTCGCGCATGATCGCGAAAGATCTAAATTTCAATTTGCCCGGCGCGTATCGTGGGAAGAGATAAAACGAAAAGAGATAGAGGATACAAAAGGGCCCGAAGCTGTTACACGTTCCGAATAACCAGTTTGCATTTTCAAGGGAATGTTTTATCGTTCATGTAGAAATTTACGCGGGGCCGCTATGCATTCGCCGGGATATCGACGCGCGCGTTCCCGAGCTCGTTGCATCTTTGAATCGGTACCCGTTCGAAATCCCGCAGCACACAGGTAACGGAGGGGGGCCCCCCGCGCGTGTTCGTCACGCGACTAGATTTCAGACGCGCGGAATGCCGCCGCTGTTTCCCCCGCGACCGCGAACAACGCGGCCGCCGCAATCCCGCCCATAATTTCCAATGATTTAGACCCGGCCCGGTCAAAGTAAATTAAACGTTATTAGAACCGGAGCTCCCGTTTCGCTTATCGGACAATCGCGCGCATACCTTGATTATTTGGTCAGTGATCAGTCGCAAAATTCCCATACCGCCGGCATGTGGTACGTATTCGTTAAAAGCGTTTGTGTTCCCATATTGCGAACAGTATTGGCGGTTTTCAAAGAGATTAAAAACTTTTTCATATAAAGAACGTGCAGTATAGGGGATGAATCAATCAAATAATTGATTGTTCTCCTCTTTCGTTAGAACGTGTTATACGAATTTTCCATTCGTTCGAGAATTTATCGAATTGTTGGACCCTTTCGTTTTGAAAAATAATAAACCATTTTCAATAGAATCAATAAGTACTATATTATTTTAGATGAGAATCCTTATTGATTAACTCTCCATAGATTACAAAAATGGATATATTAGATCTAGTAATAATTAATTTCGTTTCCTAATCATTTTTAAAACAAATTTAACGACACTAATTACTACTAGACCTGATACAATGATGCCCATTAATATCNCGTCCCGGACCATTGTGCGGCGTGTCGCGTAACCCCAACAGCGTGAATCAAATATTTAGTCTTAAAGGGAATTGAAAATATCGGCCGTGCAATCGTAATATTGGTGAAACCTGTCTAGGCCATTTAAACGTCGCAGCGTGTAGTATTTCCCGGGCGAGGAGCGGGCTCCAATTTTGTTTGCCAATGGAACTCGAAACGGTTCCAAAATTAATAAAATCGAGGCCCGCGTAAAAAAAGATTGCATTCTCTGCGAACAAAAATTCCGTATCGGAGTTATTTTTTTTTACAAGGGAATAAAACACGATGAAAGTTTGATGCTCGCGCATGATCGCGAAAGATCTAAATTTCAATTTGCCCGGCGCGTATCGTGGGAAGAGATAAAACGAAAAGAGATAGAGGATACAAAAGGGCCCGAAGCTGTTACACGTTCCGAATAACCAGTTTGCATTTTCAAGGGAATGTTTTATCGTTCATGTAGAAATTTACGCGGGGCCGCTATGCATTCGCCGGGATATCGACGCGCGCGTTCCCGAGCTCGTTGCATCTTTGAATCGGTACCCGTTCGAAATCCCGCAGCACACAGGTAACGGAGGGGGGCCCCCCGCGCGTGTTCGTCACGCGACTAGATTTCAGACGCGCGGAATGCCGCCGCTGTTTCCCCCGCGACCGCGAACAACGCGGCCGCCGCAATCCCGCCCATAATTTCCAATGATTTAGACCCGGCCCGGTCAAAGTAAATTAAACGTTATTAGAACCGGAGCTCCCGTTTCGCTTATCGGACAATCGCGCGCATACCTTGATTATTTGGTCAGTGATCAGTCGCAAAATTCCCATACCGCCGGCATGTGGTACGTATTCGTTAAAAGCGTTTGTGTTCCCATATTGCGAACAGTATTGGCGGTTTTCAAAGAGATTAAAAACTTTTTCATATAAAGAACGTGCAGTATAGGGGATGAATCAATCAAATAATTGATTGTTCTCCTCTTTCGTTAGAACGTGTTATACGAATTTTCCATTCGTTCGAGAATTTATCGAATTGTTGGACCCTTTCGTTTTGAAAAATAATAAACCATTTTCAATAGAATCAATAAGTACTATATTATTTTAGATGAGAATCCTTATTGATTAACTCTCCATAGATTACAAAAATGGATATATTAGATCTAGTAATAATTAATTTCGTTTCCTAATCATTTTTAAAACAAATTTAACGACACTAATTACTACTAGACCTGATACAATGATGCCCATTAATATCCGGACACACTTCAAAACGAAATAAGTTTTTTGAGTGTTGCGATGACTGACATTAAAATTAGTTGTAATCTTCTTTTTCTAATACCCTCTACATTTTTCAATTACATTTGAACATGAAAATAATAAAATTTGTATGTACACAGTAAATATTTCATCATACTCTGGCAATAATACGAGTTTCATTTCATTACAAAATTCCTGCCTTCGTTTGTCAAAATAAATACCTTCGTTTTGAAGGGACACTTAACTACTATCTTTTTCCTTCATGTGTCACATTAGTAGAAGAGTCAATTAAATTTTTAGGTCTTAATATGCAAAAATAAAGAAATTATGATTTATTTTGTACGATCAGCCACTTTTTCACTGTTATCAATTTTGTTAACATACCTAATCTAATTTTGTGAGTATGTAACTAATATTATATTAAAAGGTACACTTTCAAGAAGCTCCGAAAAAACAATGAAGTTTAAATATGAAATAGTTTATTTATTATAACGGTTTTTGTCACTGGGATGTGAGACAATTCCAATTTTTATTACAGATCCTAATAAAAAAGTTAAAAATCATGTCCTTTACTATTTTCTTCGCGATTTCAATGAATACTAATTTTTTTTTAATTTTGTGTTAGACATTCTATAGTAAATTACGCTTTCTAAAATTCCACAGAAGACAAAGTTCTTTGATCCAATATTAAAAATGTTATTCCGTTTCGAAATGTCTCTGAATATTAAGACTGTATGAACCTTTACATAAAAACAATGAGAAAGCATTGAAATTTTAACAGTTACTAGATATTACATTAATAAAAGACTACAAAATTTTGGAAATTTTGCGAGCCTATTAAAAAAGTTACATCTTGAATTCTTATGTTGAATGACAGAATTTTGATTTCATTTACGAAAAAATATGAATGCCACAATGACAGAATTTTGTAATTGTGTATAATTCTTATTACATGATTTAAGAATATTTTATAGTGAAAATATTATCAATTTCGAAAGTATTTTTCAAGATATATGTAGAATAAAAAGCATTCAAAAGTAAGAATTATAGGTCATGTATTTAGACAATGTAATAGACAGTTGCAAGTCACGTACAATCCAATAAAAAAATGCGAAAACTATGCATTAAAATATTAAAATTATGAAATAAAAATATCTTGTAACCGAGAATGATAGGTGGAACAATTTTATAAATCTTACTCGAAATGTGTCCGAATATTAATGGAANTTGGACCCTTTCGTTTTGAAAAATAATAAACCATTTTCAATAGAATCAATAAGTACTATATTATTTTAGATGAGAATCCTTATTGATTAACTCTCCATAGATTACAAAAATGGATATATTAGATCTAGTAATAATTAATTTCGTTTCCTAATCATTTTTAAAACAAATTTAACGACACTAATTACTACTAGACCTGATACAATGATGCCCATTAATATCCGGACACACTTCAAAACGAAATAAGTTTTTTGAGTGTTGCGATGACTGACATTAAAATTAGTTGTAATCTTCTTTTTCTAATACCCTCTACATTTTTCAATTACATTTGAACATGAAAATAATAAAATTTGTATGTACACAGTAAATATTTCATCATACTCTGGCAATAATACGAGTTTCATTTCATTACAAAATTCCTGCCTTCGTTTGTCAAAATAAATACCTTCGTTTTGAAGGGACACTTAACTACTATCTTTTTCCTTCATGTGTCACATTAGTAGAAGAGTCAATTAAATTTTTAGGTCTTAATATGCAAAAATAAAGAAATTATGATTTATTTTGTACGATCAGCCACTTTTTCACTGTTATCAATTTTGTTAACATACCTAATCTAATTTTGTGAGTATGTAACTAATATTATATTAAAAGGTACACTTTCAAGAAGCTCCGAAAAAACAATGAAGTTTAAATATGAAATAGTTTATTTATTATAACGGTTTTTGTCACTGGGATGTGAGACAATTCCAATTTTTATTACAGATCCTAATAAAAAAGTTAAAAATCATGTCCTTTACTATTTTCTTCGCGATTTCAATGAATACTAATTTTTTTTTAATTTTGTGTTAGACATTCTATAGTAAATTACGCTTTCTAAAATTCCACAGAAGACAAAGTTCTTTGATCCAATATTAAAAATGTTATTCCGTTTCGAAATGTCTCTGAATATTAAGACTGTATGAACCTTTACATAAAAACAATGAGAAAGCATTGAAATTTTAACAGTTACTAGATATTACATTAATAAAAGACTACAAAATTTTGGAAATTTTGCGAGCCTATTAAAAAAGTTACATCTTGAATTCTTATGTTGAATGACAGAATTTTGTTTTCATTTATGAAAAGATATGCACATGCAACAATGACAGAATTTTGTAATTATGTATAATTCTTATTACATGATTTAAAAATATCTTATAGTTGAATATCAATTTCGAAAGTATTTTTCATGATACAGAATAAAAAGTATGTAAAAATAAGAATTATAGGTCATGTATTTAAACAATATAATAGACAGTTGCAAGTCATGTTGAATCCAATAAAAAAATGCCAAAACTATGTATTAGAATATTAGAATTATGAATTGAAAATATCTCATAACTCAGAATGATAGATGGAACAATTTTATAAATCTTACTCGAAATGTGTCCGAATATTAATGGAAGTCACTGAACACAGATATATCCAGCGATGCATGTAATTAGTATCAAATAACTGAGCGATTTTTTATTGCGTCATCGGTGCAGTATGCAGCACGCCGATCGACATACCTTGTGGACTATTACTGTTAGTGGTGTCTTCTGAGAAATTGATACATCGGTGGGCAGACAGACATAAGTATACAGCCTGAGGTGTGGTGCCTTTACACGACTGGACCGAGGAGACCGGCCATCTCGCGCCATTACGATCGCATAATGATCGTTATCCAAGATGCACAAAGGCACCAAAGGGAGAGGTTCTCAACCGGGCTCCGATACCGAGCTGATCGCGCCTCGCAATTATGATCACGGACCGATACAGTCAATCGATCGAGGCGTGAAATTCACGCGCACGTGCGTGTAATTTATATTTAAATAAGCTACGACCGAAACCACAAGGTAAATACGCAAGTATACGCGTGTGCGTGCGTTTCTCGCGTTGCGGTTAACACCGGTCTCGCCGTGGAAGGAATCTCTTCAGGAAATCATTTTACGTTCGCGTTAAATCGTTCTCCTTCCACCTTTTTGGAAAATGGGCCATTGTCATGTGGAAGTAAAAATTCTGCGGTAAATAATTGGTTTTTGGCAATGAGCTTTTTTTCGAATTGTTTTACTAAGAAAATAACATTGTAATTCGATTGTAATCTCGAGTATTATTCAGAAATAAATGAAGGTATCAATTGGCATCGACTTGGATCCCTGCCGCATATAGTGGCCATTTTACGTTCGAGTTAAATCGTTCTCCTTCCACCTTTTTGGAAAATGGGCCATTGACGTTTGGAAATAAACATTCTGCGGTAAATAATTGGTTTTTGGCCATGAACTTTTTTTCGAATAGTTTTGCTAAGAAAATAACATTGTAATTCGATTGTAATCTCGAGTATTATTCAGAAATAAATGAAGGTATCAATTGGCATCGACTTGGATCCCTGCCGCATATAGTGGCCATTTTACGTTCGAGTTAAATCGTTCTCCTTCTACCTTTTTGCAAAATGGACCATTGTCGTGTGGAAGTAAAAATTCTTCGGTAAATAATCGGTTTTTGGCAATGAACACTTTTTCGAATTGTTTTACTAAGAAAATAACATTGTAATTCAATTGTAATCTCGAGTATTATTCAGAAATAAATGAAGGTATCAATTGGCATCGACTTGGATCGCTTCCGCATATAGTGGCCATTTTACGTTCGAGTTAAATCGTTCTCCTTCTACCTTTTTGCAAAATGGGCCATTGTCGTGTGGAAGTAAAAATTCTGCGGTAAATAATCGGTTTTTAGCCATGAACATTTTTCGAATAGTTTTGCTAAGAAAATAACATTGTAATTCGATTGTAATTTCGAGTATTATTCAGAAATAAATGAAGGTATCAATTGGCATCGACTTGGATCCCTGCCGCATATAGTAGTGGCCATTTTACGTTCGAGTTAAATCGTTCTCCTTCCACCATTTTGGAAAATGGACCATTGTCGTGTGGAAGTAAAAATTCTGCGGTAAATAATCGGTTTTTGGCAATGAACTTTTTTTCGAATTGTTTTACTAAGAAAATAACATTGTAATTTAATTGTAATCTCGAGTATTATTCAGAAATAAATGACGGTATCAATTGGCATCGACTTGGATCGCTTCCGCATATAGTGGCCAATATTTTACATGGTACCTTACGCCGTTAACAACCGTGGAGGGCGGGTGACAACATCGAACGTTGAACGCCGGGCATCAACGACCATCGGCGCTGAACGAGTGATAATCGAGCTGTAATCGTCCATTCGCCGAGACGAGCACGCCGCGGACAAACGAGCTTTGTTCTCGTTGATAGGCGTGTAAATATTGTAATTAAAATGTCCGATAATCATTGTCATTTTTCGAGAAACCACTTCGCGCGAGCGAGTTCGCGTTACATTATGGCAACGCGTCCGGGCAAACAATGACACGGCTGCACCCGCGCCGCTGCCGTGCGGTTATTGTCAATTTCGCGTGTCGCGTCGTCCTTTATCGCGGTCGATTACCCGCGCAAAATCAAACCGCCCGTTAATAGATACACGTGTTCCAACGGGCTTTGCAATTTAAGAGTCCGCCGCGATTAATTTCTCTCTCGTTCTCTGAAACCAACACTGCTTCCCGAACTTTAGAAATACGACACCTCCCTAAGTCTGAACAGACTTCATCTACAGTTCTTAAACTGAGGTATCAAATTCTTAAATAGATCTCCCTTTCGTACATCCAATTAAATTTCGCAAACAAGATAATCCGATGTAACGCGAGAAAATCAGAATCGATTTAGCCGCCCTTGTAACAAACGGATAATATCATCTTTCCCGAGTGGCACCTCGGCCTCCTCCTCCTCCGCTCGCTTATTACCTTTGCCCCAGATCCCGGCATCCCCTAATCTTTCGTATAATACCGGGGCGCGTTCGCGGCAATTTTATTTCGATTCTCCCGGGCTGGTAGGCGCAGGGAGGCGGGTCGGGAACCGGGAGGAGGCCCGGGTTCGGCCATATAATAAAGGCAGCCTGGAAACAATATAAAACAATAAAGGGTTCTTACCATAACCGCGCTCGGCTCAGCCGGCACGATATTGTATCTGCCGGGAGGGAAAGGGGGGGCGCGGGAGGGGCGAACACCGCGTTTGCGGCAGCCGCACACGCGAATAGATGTATAGCGATAGGAGGAAGGTGGCAGGAAGGGGTGGCCGGGTCAGTTGTCTAATATATGTGATAATAACTTCGAGCCCAGAATCGAAGCCGGCCGGACTGCGAATCTCGGATCTGCATATATGGATTGCGCGAACCCACCCCCCGTCTCGCGACCCTCCTTGCGACCGTACGTCCTCCTTCGTTACGAATACATTTCCTCCCTTAACGCGACGCGCTGAATTCGATTGAATTCCTTGTCGCAATCTTTAAGACCAGATTTTATGATTCAAAGGGATTTCTAACCCTTGTTCTACACTTTGAGGTGTCTTACACCCTACGGTTTTCCTCAAAATCTTTCTTAAATTCTACTTCACTATTTCAATTTTTTTTTAATGTAATAATTTTAATTTCTAACTCTAAAGGAATTTTTAACCCTTGTTCTACACACTGGGGTGTATTACACCTCATGGTGTTTGTCAAAATCACACTTGCTTAAATTCTTCCTTACTATTTCAATTTTTCTTAACGTACTTATTTTAATTTCTAACCCTAAAGGAATTTCTAACGCTAAAAAAATGTCTAATCCTTGTCTTATATACTGGGTTGTTACACACCCTATGATTTTTCTCAAAATCACACTTTCTTAAATTCTGCTTCACTATTTTAATTTTTTTTTAACGTACTTATTTTTATTTCTAACTCTAAAGGAATTTCTAACGCTAAAAAAATGTCTAATCCTTGTCTTATATACTGGGTTGTTACACACCCTATGATTTTTCTCAAAATCACACTTGCTTAAATCCTTCCTTACTATTTCAATTTTTTTTAACGTACTTACTTTAATTTCTAATCCTAAGGGAATTTCTAACGCTAAAGGAATGTCTAACCCTTGTTTTACATACTGGGGTGTAACACATCCCATGATTTTTCTCAAAATCACACTTTCTTAAATTCTGCTTTACTATTTTAATTTTTTTTAACGTACTTAGTTTTATTTCTAACCCTAAAGGAATTTTTAACGCTAAAGGAATTTCTAACCCTCCTACACATTGGGGTGTAACACACCCTACGATTTTTCTGAAAATCGCACTTGCTTAAATTCTTCCTATTTCAATTCTTTTTAACGTAATAATTTTTATTTCTAACTCTAAAGGAATTTCTAACCCTTGTTCTACAGACTGGGATATATTACATCTCATAGTTTTTCTCAAAATCACACTTTGTTAATAGATATCTTCTTCATTATTTCAATTTTTCTTAACGTACTTACTTTAATCTTTTGGCTATATAACCTAAACTGCACAAAAAAGTACACTTTTAAGAAGCTCCAAAAAGGAAACGAAGTTAAAATGTTAAATAGTTTATTTATTATAACAGTTTTCGACGCTGGGGTGCGCAACACCCCGAAATATAGAACACGGGCTAACCTTCGCGATTTAAAATATGTAAACGAGCTTCGAATCGGTGGTACAGGGATCACTGTAAATTTTTGGAAATATTTCTGTAACATAAAAGCTTCTAAACTCCCTCGACTCGTTCCCGCAACCCGAGACCTAAGCTTGTACGCTTTATCGAGTTAGCGCGACTCTCCGCATTCGAAGTTAAATTTCGCATGTATCCGAGTAGGAAAAGTTTCGTTTCCTTCGTTCGCGAAGAGGTACGAGGTAGCAGGGAATTTCGGAATTGAAATTTGAAATATGTAAATAACAGAAACCGATGCTTGGTATGGGGAACGGGGCACCCTTCGTCCGGGTGAAAATGACGGGTATCGATGCGAGGAAACAAGCCCTCGGAATGACGAGGGTGTTACAAGGTCAACGATTATTAAACTCGTCGAAAGAAACTATCACTCACTTTTAAAATCACCTGTTTCAATTAATCCGTGCAATTTTAAAGCTAATTAAAAACTGCTGCATGGAGTTGCTTAAATAATTGAAACAAAAAATTAACGTACGGGGAACTAATCCGAGAGTTGCGGCGCGCGAGAAAAATGCAATTTCGGAAATTCGACGAAAATATTGCGTGCTCCTTGAACGCAACGAGGAAAACGCGTAGGAAAAAACATGACGTTTTCTGACCGAAAACTCTGGTGAGTTTACAAAAGAAGGTAAAAGCGATACAACGGCGGCGGCGGAGTTTTGGGAGCCGCGGCACAGTCTCTTTGACCCTGTAACCATGGAATTGCTCGTCGAGCGTATGATCCCTCCGTGTCATTCCCCTCGNCTAAACTCCCTCGACTCGTTCCCGCAACCCGAGACCTAAGCTTGTACGCTTTATCGAGTTAGCGCGACTCTCCGCATTCGAAGTTAAATTTCGCATGTATCCGAGTAGGAAAAGTTTCGTTTCCTTCGTTCGCGAAGAGGTACGAGGTAGCAGGGAATTTCGGAATTGAAATTTGAAATATGTAAATAACAGAAACCGATGCTTGGTATGGGGAACGGGGCACCCTTCGTCCGGGTGAAAATGACGGGTATCGATGCGAGGAAACAAGCCCTCGGAATGACGAGGGTGTTACAAGGTCAACGATTATTAAACTCGTCGAAAGAAACTATCACTCACTTTTAAAATCACCTGTTTCAATTAATCCGTGCAATTTTAAAGCTAATTAAAAACTGCTGCATGGAGTTGCTTAAATAATTGAAACAAAAAATTAACGTACGGGGAACTAATCCGAGAGTTGCGGCGCGCGAGAAAAATGCAATTTCGGAAATTCGACGAAAATATTGCGTGCTCCTTGAACGCAACGAGGAAAACGCGTAGGAAAAAACATGACGTTTTCTGACCGAAAACTCTGGTGAGTTTACAAAAGAAGGNCTTGCTTAAATTCTTCCTATTTCAATTCTTTTTAACGTAATAATTTTTATTTCTAACTCTAAAGGAATTTCTAACCCTTGTTCTACAGACTGGGATATATTACATCTCATAGTTTTTCTCAAAATCACACTTTGTTAATAGATATCTTCTTCATTATTTCAATTTTTCTTAACGTACTTACTTTAATCTTTTGGCTATATAACCTAAACTGCACAAAAAAGTACACTTTTAAGAAGCTCCAAAAAGGAAACGAAGTTAAAATGTTAAATAGTTTATTTATTATAACAGTTTTCGACGCTGGGGTGCGCAACACCCCGAAATATAGAACACGGGCTAACCTTCGCGATTTAAAATATGTAAACGAGCTTCGAATCGGTGGTACAGGGATCACTGTAAATTTTTGGAAATATTTCTGTAACATAAAAGCTTCTAAACTCCCTCGACTCGTTCCCGCAACCCGAGACCTAAGCTTGTACGCTTTATCGAGTTAGCGCGACTCTCCGCATTCGAAGTTAAATTTCGCATGTATCCGAGTAGGAAAAGTTTCGTTTCCTTCGTTCGCGAAGAGGTACGAGGTAGCAGGGAATTTCGGAATTGAAATTTGAAATATGTAAATAACAGAAACCGATGCTTGGTATGGGGAACGGGGCACCCTTCGTCCGGGTGAAAATGACGGGTATCGATGCGAGGAAACAAGCCCTCGGAATGACGAGGGTGTTACAAGGTCAACGATTATTAAACTCGTCGAAAGAAACTATCACTCACTTTTAAAATCACCTGTTTCAATTAATCCGTGCAATTTTAAAGCTAATTAAAAACTGCTGCATGGAGTTGCTTAAATAATTGAAACAAAAAATTAACGTACGGGGAACTAATCCGAGAGTTGCGGCGCGCGAGAAAAATGCAATTTCGGAAATTCGACGAAAATATTGCGTGCTCCTTGAACGCAACGAGGAAAACGCGTAGGAAAAAACATGACGTTTTCTGACCGAAAACTCTGGTGAGTTTACAAAAGAAGGTAAAAGCGATACAACGGCGGCGGCGGAGTTTTGGGAGCCGCGGCACAGTCTCTTTGACCCTGTAACCATGGAATTGCTCGTCGAGCGTATGATCCCTCCGTGTCATTCCCCTCGAGTGCCGTCTTTCCACGTGGTTTCTGCTTTTGGCCTCTCGGCTCTCCGCGCAACAGCCCGATCCGGGGAGAGCCCGTACCCCGGCACACGGTCCCGTCGCATTATATTACGTTACGTCACATTATGCACCTCTGGCCCGCGCTCCCCGGAACATTACGATGCCTCTCCGTTATGCTCGCTGCTTGGTTAATGTTCTGTGGCAAAATTCCAGCGGCGCTGTCTTCTCGAAACAAAGACTTTGTTTGCTGTTAAGGTAGCCGGGCCGGCTATCGGGGCCCACAATTCACCCATTTGCGTTCTCCCCTTTTCCCTTTTTCCCGCGGCTCGGTCTGGGGGATCGAGCCAGGAAGAACCGCCGAGGCGATGCCACGGGACGTAAACCATCCCCCACATCCCCAGCTAAGAGATTATTACTTTAAGTATTCCCGTCCCGCTAATGATTTACGACACGTTTCAGTCACACGTTGGATACCCTTCGTTTTCTTCTCCTAACGGTGACACAGTCATTTGACTAATGATTCACGACTTAAACGAGTTCTTGAACTCCTTCCACTTTCATTAAATATCATCCATTAAAACGAAGCCTGAGCTTGTTCAAGGCTACTTTTACTCTTCTAAGCTTTGCACGTGAAGAATATTTGAATCAAAGTATATAGCTACAAATTCTGTACACACGTTAGAACGAGAACTGGAACGCGAGATCGTTATCGAAGATCGAGACGCCGCGGGCAAAACGTGGATCGCCGCGAATTCACTGGGAAAGGTGCCGGGAAGTCGGGGCGCCGAAGACGGAGNGTCATCCATTAAAACGAAGCCTGAGCTTGTTCAAGGCTACTTTTAAGCTTTGCACGTGAAGAATATTTGAATCAAAGTATATAGCTACAAATTCTGTACACACGTTCGAACGAGAACTGGAACGCGAGATCGTTATCGAAGATCGAGACGCCGCGGGCAAAACGTGGATCGGCGCGAATTCACTGGGAAAGGTGCCGGGAAGTCGGGGCGCCGAAGACGGAGGAATTCAGGAAGGCATAACGAGCGTTTTCACGCATCTCCGCGTAGAGGAGTGGCCACCGCCGCCGCCCGTCGGAATTATTAATTAAGCACACTAATTAAGCGCGTTCATCGCGCACTCGCCCGGAGGGGTCAGCCAGCCCGGCGCGCGGCGCGAGACCAAGCCAAGAGAGAGAATAAGAGACGCCGACGCCGCCGCCGCCGTGCCGTACCGCACCGCGTTGCGAAGGTAACACGCGATTACAAACGCGCGATCGATAATAAATTACCTTTAAGCCAGAAACGCGCCGCGTTCTCTCTCTCTCCTTCTTGTCCGTGCTTTCATTCGGCCATTAGAAGCCGTTGTTCCTAACCGTTCATTACGCCGGGTCCGAGTTTACACTACCGACCACAAGTTTCTGGACAGTTGGTAAAGGCACAACTATGTAATAGTAAAAAGAGTACTTTCTTCATAACAGAGTATGTACAATAATATGATGTAATTTGAGTAGATAAAAAGTATCGCGTTGTTCGTGTCATTAGTCATTTCATTCATGATAGAAGCTCGTGCTTTCAGACATCCTTAGTTACCCGAGTCGAAGAAATAATTATGGTTTTGAACCTATTTATCCTACAGAAGGATATGGAGGTCGAAATCATATCAGGAATATAAGAGTAAATTTAATTGTAATTTGAACCTATATACAGGGTGTCTCATTTTAATCTTTACACGCGATCTTCTCGAAAAATATTCATTTTTTGAAAAAATGTTTAAACGAAATATACTCTATTAAAAGGGGGACATGCAATGGTGGACACTGTTTTTTTCTAGATGGAGGTGCCTCCGAGATTCGAAGGTGACCTTCGTTTTTTTAAATGGAACCACCATTTTTTAAACACCTACGATGATAGTCCCCTTCATTAGGAATTCAGTTACTATAATTGTTCGAGGTCGCTCAAGGTCACGGTCGGAGAAAAGTATACGAAAACGTATAAGTAATCGACTAGAAATTGTTCAAAACATTCATTAACATTGAAGGACCTTAGTATGTTTACTACAAATCTCACTTGCGATAAACGTATTTTGCTTTCGTATTTTAACCTCCAATGACCTTGAATAATTANAATAAAATTTAGTCCCTCAAGTTCTATTTCAAGAGTTTAGGAAAAGATCCTTTAGGTTTATACTAGTATTTATGAAACCTAACATTCAAAAGTCCATTAATTAGCAACATTTGAGGACATGTACACTGAGAGGGCTCCATGATACCTACGTTTTTTGGCTCATATTCTAGATCAAGAATCTCTTTTACGTTCACCCAATTTATGGCGAAATTATTGTTAATTTTCTTTAACAATTTTTGTAAACAAATAACACAAATTTTCGCTTTGTTGCTATATAAAAAAAAACTTCATTGTATAAATTAGATTGTTTTAAAGCCTTTTTTAAAATTTATAATAGGAAGTATAAGAATAAACAGAATAATTCATTTCAAATGCATATCAGATTCAAATGCGCATAGTTTGTAAAATAATTTTATATAATACAATAAATATTTCAGAGGAACCTAAAAAAATTGTATAAACCTTTAAATAGGCCTTCAGGTTCCCATCTCTTACTTGGAGATCTAAATTCTAACTACTTTCGTGAACGAACTGAAGCTTTTTAAGGCCTAAAATATAATTTGAGATTTTTTAAGGGACTTATAGGTTCTGATTAGAGATATATCAAATATTAATCCTTTGCACTCCGCTGTCCCTTCTCAGGGGACATCGTAATTCTAGCATATCACTCGGATGTCCCCTCTCAGGGGACACACTGTAAGGTGTCAGGGGAGTCACTGTAAGTTTATTAGTGATTACAGGGAATTCAGTTATTTCAGCGCAACTTTTTGAGACATGAATGTTTTCCTGAAGTTTTCTCTTGAAATGACACAAGAAATCAAATCAAAATATCGTAAACTCGTTCGGAGTGCAAAGGGTTAAGTTCTGAGATTATTCGACTAGTTCTACTTTTTAGATCTAATAGACCTAAACTGAGGTACATTTAGGTTTAGAAAATTCAAATTGTAGTTAAATTTTCGACTGGGGTACTATAATTGTTAATTAATTTGTTTATTAGAGATCCGTGTTGGAGGAAGTTACGCGGCAGACTTTTCGAGTCAGCATATTTGATAGAGGATTTGCGTCGGGGGATACTTATGGGCGATAGTGTACGCGCGGGTCACGTGAGAAAGCAGCGTATCTCAACGGTCGAGTAATTATGCTTGCTCGATGGCGACGGTTCAAAAGCTGAGGGGAAAGGAGCAACCGGAGAAGCGGAGAATCGGCGAACAAGCCGGAGGACGAGGAGGTGGGGCGGCCGCGCGGATACTTAGAGAGAAAGCAGAGTACGAGGCCGCGTAATAAATGCATGGGATTAACGAGGAATAAATAACGAGAGACTGTTAATAATGTCGTACCCTCCGCGGAACCTCGGCCGGCTTCCTCCCGTCCTCCTCCTCCACCTCCTCCCTCCCTCCCGACGGCTCGAGGTACACGGTCCGTGTCTTGTCGTGGCCTCTCTCTTCCACCCCTTCCGCCCTGCCACCGCCGGCTCTCCCCTCGTTAGAACCGGCGACCGCGACTTATGAAATCGGGGGAGCCCGAGCACGCGACTTTCGAGAATCATTAAAAACGCATCTTCGACCCGGTGGCTCGCGATCGGCCCGCTTAACGAGCGTGCAACAACCTCGATTGCTACCACCTGCGCTCTCGCTCGCTCCTCGCCACGCATTCCGCGTCGTTTTCCCTCCGTATACAACGGTCTAACGAAAGAACACGACGGAGTCACCCGGATGGGTAATGAGTGCCGATGTTAACGAACCGGGGCGACGGATCGGTAACGAAACAGATTCGACCGAATTGTACGCAATCTCTCGGAGGCGTGACGCGGACCGATCAATTAGCAATCGAAAACTTTGTACACGTTCGATTTGGATAATAATTCGGCCGTTAAGAAACGAATTATCCGAAACGCTAATTAGTACTCCGATTCGGCGAACAAGCCTTCCGCCCGTGAATACATCAAGGTTTAAGAGGAACTCGTAAAAAGAGTCCGTGCCGCGCGTACACGTGTGTATAAGAATTCCGTTCCCGTGTGCACGGACGCAGAAAAGAGAGCTCCTTCTGCGGCGGATCGGAGCGCGGCGCGCGTGGGAGGAAGACGGAGGATGGAAGAAGGCAGAAAGCTGGACGACGGCGACGCGCCGCGCGGAAAGGGAGCGTGGGCCGACGGGGCGCGGGGGGACGGAGAGCGAGGGTAAGGCACTAATGAGCAAATAAGGCGAAAAAAGGTGAAAATTCATTAGCAGTCAGCTAGCAATGGACGACGGGGGGAAAGGGTTACCGAGAATCGGCGTAACTCTTTTCTCGGTAAAGGACTCGTGGCTCGACAAAGGACTCTAAAAATAAATACATAATTAAACGTCGCGATAATTAACTTCTTTATGCCGGCGGAGATCGTCGCAATGCGTTTCTACGCGTCGATTACTGCTGCCCAAGATCGTGCCCGATTGCGTGCCTTGTATATCATTTCGAGGAATGATTTTTCCGTGATGACCACCTCGCTTTTATCGGGCAATAAATTATACTGATAACAGAAGCGCACGCGTCGAGACAGCAAACATCAATGAATTCGTCGAGTTAATATTTTTTTTTGCTGAAACTCGTGAGTAACTAAGTTATTAAGCCTTGTTCGACAAAATCACGCGGGAACAAAGTTAATGACGCTTGTACGCCGCGCATGTACCAAGAGTTTACAACTTCGTCTATAGTGCATACATTATATACATATATGTACGTGTGTATGTACAAAGCCTGGACACTATGCCGCGCGATGGATCATTACCGAGTGCTTAGGAAGCGTGTGAAAACTTAATAACGAGTAAAAGTACTTTAGTCAACCGCGCAATCATCTTTAAAATACACCGAGGGACGTGCAGGTACGTACGAAATATTTGTCGTTGAAACGCGCGCGAACTTTCTCAGATAATCGAGTACCATTTCCTGGAGAAAACTCCGGCTCATCTCCGGGACGGGGTTTGCGAAATAATCGTATCCGGAATTTCTGCCCTTATTAAAACCAATCCGAGGATCCCCGGATGCGTAAATGGGGGAATACAATTACGCGAGTGACCAGATACCCCCGCGGCCCGTCTCGTCACCCGGCGAGCGCGCGGACGACGCGGTGGGTGTCGAGGTCGGCGAGGGTAGGTGGTATCGGGCCAAAATCCGTTCGATTTGCCCGAAAGCCGCGCTGATCGACTCTGGCCGCGGATCAGCCGAGTCCACTCTAATTTAGACATTTTCGGCCGCTTCGGGCCCGGTATATTTGTTATATTTTCACTCGAATCATTATTACGCGGCACCGCACGCGCACCGTGTACCAGAGGGGATTACTGCTTAATCCGGGTCCGCTATAAATTGGGCGGAATCGTATCACCCGTACCCGTACCGCGCCCTCCCTCTTTCCATCTCGTTTCGCCTCTTCATTTAGCTACCAACTACTACCCTCGCCACTTCGGGACCTACTCCGCTCCTTCCCCCCGTTCCCCGTCATTCCGTAAGGATTTATACGACGGCATTTGGAACTTCTCGTTTTTAAAAATCTCGCTCGTCCCCCTCCCGCTCGGATTTTCGAGAAAGGGTTACGAATAGAACGACGACAAACAGGAGACAAGGGACCCGAGTCGAACGAACGGACCGGACGGAGGGAGGAAAAAAGACAACCGCGAGTACTGAGGAACAGAATCGAAGAAAACCGTAAGGTCGAAGGAACGAGGGCGGACGGGCGGCCGGCCGGCCGGTATGAATATATATATGTACGTACGTACGGCGAGCAAAACGAGAGTCGAATCGCGGCAAAGAAATATCGTCGGTCAACGGAGAAAATCCGTATCCTGGCAGTAACGACCGGGGATGGACGAACGGGACCCGAGAGCGGGCAGCCTAGCTAACCAGAGAGAAAGAAATCACGCGGGACAAAGGGGGAGCGAGGGGAAGGAAGAACGACCGGGACGAGGGAGAGAGAGAGAGACGGGGAAAAAGGCCGACGTCCGAGTCCGAGCGAGAGGCTGGACGCGGGAAGAAGGAGGTGGTATGGTGGAGGGCGAGGGAGAGGTACCCTTAGCTGGTTTCCCTCAGGAGATTTTATAATGGCGTCCAGTTATTACCGCAGGACCTCGGGCCACGAGAACGCGATACGATTCCCCGACAAGGGACGAAGGCCGATTTAACAAGTGGTCAAATATACTGGGCGCACGAGTGGTCTGAGCATCCTGGTCAGAAAACCGGGACCTACCTCGAAAGACCGATACAACGGACGTCGATAATGATAACGATGATCGCGAAATGATAAAAAGCAGGTCAACGCTGTTTGCCGTCGGGACGACGGAGGAATCGCCCTCGTCTTATTTCTGCGAGAGGATCGTATCTCGTACGCGAGATATTAATGAAACGGGTTGTATGTTTCTATCTAAAGAATCCTTTAAGGATATATTGGCTATACAGTCAATCCCACAAGTGTATGTACAGCTGTTAAGAATTATTCTTAGGCAGGTCCTTTTACGTGTGCGTCTTCTAGCGGGACACATTGAAATTTAAATATATACATACATATTAAAATTTCAATGTGTTCTGCTGGGGAACGCACATGTGAATGGACCTGGCTAAGAATAATTGTTAATAGCTGTACCTGTGTATGTAACACACAGCACATGATCATGTATATACATGTATACCTTATTAATATCTATATATATTGTATATCAGTATTTGTTGTTATATTAACGACAGCAGTGCCACGTTTCTGTCCTCTGTTCTATGAATTTGTAATTTTTTTTATTACATTTTGATCAATAACATTTTTTAACTCCTTGATATACAAATAAAACGGAAACTGATTGGACATTTATCCTTGCCACCTGAAATCTCTCGAAAACTAAATTCCGGAGAAAAATATGTTTCAAATAAAAAGCTTAAGTCAAGAAGAGGCTGATGCAGCAATTATATCCACTTTTAATTTTCATCATATTTTCGAGGTCATTTCAAAGTCAACTTCATTTTTTCAAGTGGAAACATATTTCTCATTACAGATTCTTAATCTACGACTTGAAACAAGTAACTTCTGTTTCAAACAATTTTTCTTTTAATCATTACTTTCTATAATATTGAATTTTCAAAGAAAAAATCATTTTATTTATGATAAATGATACTAATTTAGTTTTTCACATCTCGGAAACCTGGAAGTCTATAATGGCACGTGAAATGAATGACGTCTCCCAGACGTTATTGTATACCAAGGGGTTAAAGTCAATGAATGATTACTTTTTTTAGAAATTTGTTCATAAAACACTGGTGATCCGATATGAACTTTTTTCAAAAGTTTATCACCATTTTATCTGAGTTAGTTTCGAGATCAAAATGAAGTTAGGTTATTGCTGATTACCATAAGAGTACATGCAAATTTTAAATCACTACAAGTTTTCAAAAAACCCATGAATTGATTAAAAATTTTACAGGTAGTATTTTAGTGGTAATAGAAAACTATAATAACAAATTCAACATGCTAACATCATTTAAATATACAAGGTGGTCCTTTTAAATAAGGCCACCTAAATAACACATATCTTCAGCTTGTTGTCAGCGAAAAATATCTTTTATGTAATCTGCATGGCGTCGGAGAACCAATAACTAACAAGAATATTTTTTCCCAAAGTTCATTTTTGTTCGAAGTTATCAAGGTCATAAGTGTTTTTTGACACATAATTCCGTTTTTTTTAAGTTCCATCGTATAGCTGATCAAAAAATACATTCGAATATGCATAAGGAACAATAAAAAATTAATGTTTTACGTAAAACTGACGTCTATCAAGATCGCAGGTTTTGACCAAGACATGACAATCAAGAGCATGAGTGTAAATATTTACTTGGCTAAAGTTATTCCACGTCAGTTTTGCGTAAAATTTTAATTTTCGATTGTTTATGTTATTATACACATCTGAATGTATTTTTCAATCAGCTATACGATGTAATTAAAGAAAAATGTAGTTATGTATTACAAAACACTTATGACCTTGATAACATTGAAAAAACTGACCTTTGGAAAAATTATTCTTGCCAGTTAGTGGTCCTCCGACACCATGCAAATTACGTAAAAACTATTTTTTGTATGACAATAAACTAAAGAGATATTTAGGTGGCCTTACTTAAAAGAATCACCCTGTATAGCCCATACATCCTTAAGGAATATTATTCACACTATAAGGGAGACTGTCAATTCACAAAATGACCCAAATACATATATATCCATACAAGAACGAAAAATTATTCCTGTTAAGCCATATTTTGCACTATTCTTGCCTGGTTATCGATAAAACAATCCTTAAACGGAAAAAGTTAATGGAATAGAAAGATTAACTTTTTATTCATGCTGGAATTATTCTGAACGAAATACAATTATCCTGACTGGATTCAAATTAAAATCGAGACTCAAATGTTTAAATATGGGAAGATTCGATGCGCGAGAATCTGCGGCGTATCGGAGCGAAACCATCGCTAGAAAAGGGTATTAATAATTATGATTTAATTAGACGAGACTGATATCGAGACCATTCAAAGGCAGCGTGACCAAAAAAAAAACTCTCTATTCATAATTATACCGTTGGCAGTGTTAACGAAACAACAAACATATCGTATTACCAATTATACTCTCGCATTCGCTGCCCGCGGGAATGTCGGGCGAGGGACGGTGAAATTAAAACACAAAACGAAAAAGAGCAAAGCTTTGATTTCGTTCGAACGAAATCTGACAGTTTAATTGAAGGTTTGCTTCTGACGCGTTTGTAATTACGGGATCGAGTGAATTATTCCGCTCTCTGTGAACACGCGTTTCGTTACATCTTCCCCTTTTTTTTTCCACGTTTTTCGTTCTCCGCCGTAATTAGGATATCAACTGTTCTTTCTAGAAAACATTTTGTACAGAATTTTTGGTACACCACGGATATTTTTAATTTTCACGAACGAAACCTACCACCTTTGTAGTTAAGCAATTATACAACTCATTGTATTTTGGCCACGCGTATACGTCACTCGCCGTTGACCGCTAACGGCGAGGCGTACGTGCCTGTGTTTATTTTCGATGTACAAAAGAATGATTATAAAACTGTTTGTTACTCACCTCTTCGGCCGACTTTCCAAACTCGATGAAGAAAATTTCAGCAAGCCAGCAACTCCATCTTGACGATTCTGTAACAATAAAAGGAAAACATTTTTATAATTGAGTAGAACAACATCATTAAGACTTCTATATAATATTTTCATTTTTTTCAATCTACCGAATTCTATTAGAAAATATGTCTGAAGCGAATGTGAAACGAATCAGAACGTGCAATCGGTGGCCACAATGTAACGTAAACGACAAAAGATTGACGAACACTCGGAATGCCTTCCGGATGGTGGACGTGCCAAAATTCCACGCGAATTTCGCGCCGACCGATTTAGATCAGAAGGGGAACAACGCGTGCGTGCATCTCGCGTGTCTCCGCCGCGAATCATACTTTTCCCTGATATACGAGATGTCAATTTAATTGCAGAAAATACTTGGGGACGACACGCGAGCCCGGCTAGTTTAAATTAGAGCCGACTCTTCAAAGACGCGGAATTCGAGCAATGAGTTCTCTTCCTACAGAAAGAACGTCGAGCTTCGATTACACGTTTCGTGCCGTAGCCCGATCGGCAGAACTTTCAATAGAGAAGCTCACAGATCGATCGCTAATACAATAAATAATTGAGAGAAACGAGTGAAACAAAGTACCTTTATTTCTTAATCTCCGAACAGTCGTCAAAGTTAAAAAGTGTGCGCATGTCATACATATTTAAGGATATATGAGCCGTAAGATCTGTGCTAGAAGTTTAAGAAATCTAATAAAAGTCTATATCTATTATTTGAAGCTATAAACTCTTAAAAAAAATTATATTTACAGAGAAGGTGTATGAAGTTGTGGAACGTGTTTTTTTAAGTCACACGGAACTTTTAACATATAATTTCTAATATTCTAATATATATTTTTATGATTTTTTTATAGGATTGTATCTGATTTGCAACTTAAAATAATAAAAATCTACAGATTTCTAAATCGTAATAATCTGTCGAAATTTAGCAGTTGACACTCAAAAATGTAAATCAAACTATTTTTTGTATATTGAAAGTATTCATTTATTTATTTCGTGTATAAATAAATTAAAACATTATGCGTAAATAAATGTTTTCATCACGGCAACATCACATTCATTTTTATGAAGTTGGCAAAACAGTGCATGTAAATATTTGAACTAAACTTGCATTGAACTTGCTAATTGACATTTCATCAATGACAGACCATTTGGTTAGATGATTTGTTGGCCTCTACATATCGTCCTGAGAAAGTCTATTTATTTTGAAATATATTGGCTTTAAATACGTCGACAATTAAAATAAAAACGTTAAAAAGGAAGTGTTATATGTGGAAATAAAAAGTAGTGAGTGAAAATGTGTATAAATGGTTAATTGGAGTGTACGTTAACTTTAAAATATAAGAATAAAGAATGAAAATACACAAGAAATTTTTTATTTGATTAGAACTGTTGTTGTCATTTATAAATATTACTTCTATTCATTTATATTAATATGAATATTCTATATAAGAATGTATTACATGCAAAATACAAGAAACAGGGATAGTATCCATTATTGGTCAGACGATAATATGATTTAAATATGGGGCGTTGCCATCTTGTTATGTCTAAAAATGTCACAGCTCTTACTTTTGCTTATATTTTATTATGTACTTTAAACAATATCTTCGAAACTGGTATTATGTCAACTTTAAAATATTCTTAAAACATGTGTGAAGAATTATACAAAACCACAAAGTGGTGTAATTGTTGCAAGTTGCAACTATCTTCTTTCTAAAGTGAAATCGAAACATTGTCATATCATGCATAAATTTAAGATGTAATAACTTTTTAATAGCCTCGCAAACTGTCTCAAATTTTGCAGTGTTTTGTTCATGCAATATCTAATAACTGTTAAAATTTCAATGCTTTGTCATTGTTTTTGTTGTAAGGGTCCATACAACTCTTTGAGACACACGATTTTTTTTTAACAACACCTCCAAGAATTGCACAGAATTTTAAATAACTTTAAATAAGTCTTTAAACAAAATATTACACCGTATGACAGTAACTTCAACAAATCACAAAATGGTGTTGCAACTATCTTTTTTCCAAAGTGAAATCGAAATATTGTCATATCATGTATAAATTCAAGATTTAATAACTTTTTTAATAGCCTCGTAAAATGTCTTAAATTTTGCACAGTGTTTTGTTAATGTAATATCTAATAACCGTTAAAATTTCAATGCTGTGTCATTGTTTTTGTTGTAAAATATGTGCCGTTTATTTTGAAAGTGGCCTAAGTCCACTTATAAATTAATTAAGATTTTTATTATCGATAATGTCCGAAGGCAGCGATGAAAGTAATTTTAATTAATAAGTTTTTAATAAGTTAACCTCAGTTTTTGGATAATTGCATTAGTTGAATAATCAGTACGTTTAATTAATACAGTTAAACAAAATTTACGCAATATATATATGAACTTACAATTTAAG
>SMSR01015698.1:0-36899 GCA_019453355.1 Ceratina japonica | reverse complement strand
AATTTCAAGAATTGTCGCTTTACAGTCAGATGAGAAAGAAAGGGTCGTCAGAGCTGAACTGAATAAAAAATGGTCGAAGGTTGTACGACAAATTGCAACGTGTATGGGCCGTATTTATGTCTAAACAATGAGCATTTGCTAGAATTAACTAATCGATTAGAATAAACCTCGGACGCACCTGAGATCGATCGTTCTGACGATACAACGTACAATAATAATTAAAAGTACACCGCTGATCGTAGGTAAATGTGCATCGCGCACCGCCGCATACTTAAATGCAAAACTTGTTCTTAATCAGACTGCAGATTCAATGCGTTTCTAAAGAGGTATATAAAAAGAATAACTAAAATTGCGTCCTTCAAAACTTGACTTGAAAACACGTAAAAGTTCGTATCGAAGTCTGCAATCTGCTAATAATTAATTGCTTCAATATTCGGAGAATGTCCTACGTTCGTTCGTGAAAGGCAATTCATTTCGTAAGTATACAACATTAACAACAATTGATAGCCAAATCGTTACGAGTAGCACATTTATCTAGTTTTTAAACATTTTAAATCCTCTTCGATTCTATTGAATACATTCAGAAACGAGTGTTTCACTTAAGAAGCTGATTGAACTCCCTCCTCCCCTTCGAACCGAAAATGAGCTTATCGTTTATATCATTATTCTATTAAATTTGTATTTGTATGTCGTTATATTTCTGGAGTCCTCCTCGCCGTTTCGAAATGCTACTTCGAAATTCTACGTCCGAGACGTTCCGTGGACGAGATGCGAATAAAAGAACGGTGCGTTCGAACGACACCTTGAAAGCTACCAAACGATTTTTAAACGCGGCCGTAGAATTTGTCATCGACTCGTTGAATGGCGCAATCAATTGTGAGCGGTTATCAAAAATAGAATTATATCAATATAAAATATAATACGCAACGTACCGATCCGACGATCAACATTGTTGCCGTTTCGCGATCTCCGTTCAGGAATCGCTGTCGCGAACACGACCGAATATCTACTAAAAATACGTATACGTACATACATAGAGAAATACATGGTGCACGTATCGCGCTCGTCTAGACGCGAAAATTTACTTAACAGAACGAAAACGATGATCATCCTACTCACTCTCTCCTTTCTCCCTCAATCTTTCTACACGCAGGAAGATTCGTCATAGTGCGCGCATAATAACATGAAAAAATCATGCGTTATTATGTAAAATGCGTATCGCGAAATCACAGTTAGAATCAATGTTTTACAAATATAAAATATCGTTTTAAATACAATAGATAAATACGTATATCAAAACGCAAGAAGGTATCGTATACCATACTGTACATACGTAAGGCTTATTAAAGGACAAAAGTTCGTCACAACCCGTGACGCTCTGGCAATTGAGAAAAAAATTCGCTTGATCAATTGGGAATTCATTAGCGATAAAATAAATCCATTCTTACCACGCTTTATAATTGCACTGATAAATAATGGTTTTGCTTGGCACGGTATTAGGCTCATTCTACAGGAGCAATTCTGTAGGTACTAAATTAAACTAAAATTAAATCGAATTATCCATTCTCTCAAAATTTATCAAAGTACGAATGGAAAATACGTATTCATTATCTTTATCGATTACCCTTTCATCTATCTATCCCTTTTGAACGCGAAATGCTACTGTCTCGGACGCGAAAAAATTTAATAATCGCAGAAGAGCGTAGATCCTCTTCCCTCGCTATCGTCCCCCTTAAAAATCGTTACCGACTAGAACGTAGTTATGATACATTAAAAATTGACACACATTTATACCATATATCAAGTACATCGGGCTTCGCGTAATCGCCATCCCCCCGCCTCGTTCTCGCCGCAGAAAATGTATGACACAGTCGAGAGTCTGTTTGTCGTAGGGATGGGGACGGTCTCTGATCCTAAAGAGAGAAAAACCTGCGATCGATGACTCTCGTTGGCGTCGATCTAAGAACGGAGTAGACCCGGCGCCCTCCTGGAGGACGCCGATGGACGTTGCTTATCATGGACGACGATCATTAACAGCGTTTGCGTTTTCAGACTACCGTTATACCTTCGGACTTAAGAGTTAGTTACACGTGGAGACACATAAGAGAGTTTGCTTGCATATTTTATAGCTTCGTTGGAAAATCCTGCACTTCTGCGCTCGATGCACGCCTGTTACGATTCCTTAGCTATTTATTTAAAACGCGCAGAGAGAAAAATGTTCGAACGACGTTTGCCGCTGCCCTGCGTCCATCCTCCTTCCTTTTCTTTTTTTAAGCGCACGTACGCGTATTGTAATATCGATCAGCGACGGGAGACCTTCGCTTATCGTTATCTCTCTACGAAGTTCGATAAAAATTTCCCGCCACCGGCAGCCCTTCGTCGATCGACGAGCGCATCGTTCCACGCAGCATCGCAGCTGCGTTTTCGCCTAACCCGATTTCGTATTAAGAATAGTACCACATTCGCATTTACAATTTAAATGTTAATAATAGCGGTAGTAATGATAACAGTGTGTAGATAGTTAACAATTATAATTACGTAGCTGGACAATCATAATCGGAGCTGGAGCCAGAAAACGCGATAGGAAAATTATCTTTGCAAAATAGCACCTTTCCCAGCGGCCGGAGACCTCGCGTTACGCAGTCTATACATACAATTAATTAAAATCAGGTTTTTATAATTCATCAGACGGAATTCCGGAATACTTATGTCTATCGTATTCTTCTTTTCAATTTTATAGAGCAAAACCAGACGGAATTCCGGAATACTTATATCTATCGTATTCGTCTTTTCAATTTTATAGAGCGATACCCGTACAGCATATGTTAATAGAAGGCAACAGCTTTTATCTGTCGAAAATTTAGACAAACCCGTAAACGATAGATATAGCTTATCTATGTGCTGCCTCTTTCTCCCAACGGGGTTGGCCACGACTTCAAAATCGCTCGGTGCCAGTCAATATTCTGTCGTGAGAGAGAGAGAAATGGCACGTAGCTAAACGTCTCTATCGAGAATCCGTTTCCATTACATACTCTAAAATACTTGAAACGATATAAATATCGAACGCGAGAGTCCCTCGGCCATCAGTACAGGACAGCAGTCTTAATGAATCGCTAATCCCTCGCTAGTATCACGGCGTATACTAACATAAAACGTCACATACCGTGAAAGCTCCTTCTCTACTTTCAGTCTTCCTCTATAAATCCAGTCTACAGTTTCTAGCACCAATGCGCAGCTTCGTGTACCGTCCCTCGACGTTCCGGGGAACGACGAGGCGACGATAATTAAATCGGCTAACGATAAGAATTTCACATTAGAATTCGAAGATTAAATTGAATTTATCGACGTTCGCATGCAACGCTCTACATACATAATCGTTATTGGTTAAGGACAAAGTTTATCATGATTAGCCAGAAGTTGCACTCCGTTGTATCGTAATTATGTTACTTTCTTCGACGCGCCTCCGCCACCGTTTTTATACTTTACTCGTATACTTCGTTTCGTAATCTATATAATTAGAGAATCGTATATTACTTTGTAGTCGAGCCATCTCCTCCGAAAGAGCGTGGAAAACATCTTCAAATTTAAACATCGTAGAAATGAAAATTCTACAACTTCTGACTATGTACGTATATAGTTTCACCGTCACTGGTCTCGCCCGTGACGTCTCGTCACGAGCATCATTCGTCGTCGATGCCAATCTTCGAAATAAATCCTGCACGGAATTTCTTAAAGAAAGAAGAATCATCTTTCCCAATGACAGCTCGAATAGCGACGACGTGCGTCGCCGGTGTATACATATATGTATAATAAAATCTCCCGCACGGATTCTGGTATACCTAATAAGTCGCAGTATTGACAAGTTTCGGACGTGTAAAACGACGACGAACCCCTCGACTCCTAGGCGGTCCCCGGGTCTCTTCGTCTCGAGCTTCGTTGTTTCGCTAGTTCGTTGACTCCGAGTTAGAGGACGGCGAGGACTCCGGGCTCTGGGTGTCCCTGTCGACGACCACCGTCGGCGTCAGCAGCATGCCCCGCGGACTGAACGTGTCGCAGTACAGATTCTCCTTCTTGTGCACCCGTCTTACGTGGCTACGCAGATTGTCGCGTCTCGCGCTCCTGTACGCGCAGTGCGGACAGAGGTGCGGCTTCTCGCCCGTGTGCATACGCCGATGCTGGATGAGCTAATAAAACAGACACAGTCCCGTCCTTATTCTCGTATTTAGAAATAGCCGGTCGTTATTGGACTTTTATGAAACTTCTAAAAGAGAAACATATCTATTTTCTTTCATATCGTCTGTGATATTATTAGAAGTGAAATTGAAGACGGTTTGGAATATATATATCGAGGATTATAATTAGATCGTTGATCTTTTGTTACTTATCGTCGAACTGAATTACAATTTTTATGAGACAATAATAGCAGCCTGATAACGAAGCATTATTTCTGGAACTTGAATACATGTATAGTATACCCTGGCGTCGATTCCGTTTACAATGGTGACTGCTTCTTAATTCACGGCATGATCCAAGCGCAATAAATTGATTTACATCACGGCGAGAACAATGCGCCGCGGCTCTTCAACTAGACTTCAATACCTCTTTCACATTAAAACCCTCTATGCATCACCGTTGAATAAATTGGAGAATTGGAAATCCGTAGATTCACACGTGAAACAATACTTGCGCGCGGTTGAACGAAACTTTTGATTCACGGACGGAAGTAGAATATCCACTCGTTCTACGGAAGATTCAAAGAACCGCGGGATATCGCGAAATTTACGATCGGCCGCCGGATTATACGGGCTTTTCGTACCCGGGAAATTGGAAACAATTGAGATTCATTGATTCTGTACACCATTATTTTCAGCCGCGTTCGCATACGATATTTCCTGCCGGCGCGGCGGAAAAATGTTACCTTTTTCAATTGCACGGTCCGGAAGATGCAAATGTCGCAGCAGAAGTACCGGTCGTCGCGATGCCTCCGCATGTGCCTGCTGAGGTCGACCTCCGACGAGCGGTCCGCGCCGCACACCGCGCAGCTCACCCTCGTTTCCGGCGCCGTGCCCTTCGCGTGTGCCCTCAGGTGCCTCTGGAACGCCTTCTCGATGGTGCAAGCGTACGAGCACAACGAGCACCGGTACTCTTCCCTTTCGTATCTGCGCACACAATCGTATCAATAAGTCGGAGCCACTTGATCCCTCAAAACCCCCCCTTAAGGAGGTTCTACCGGTAACAGTTTTAAAATTACGAAAAATCTAAAATTTAGCGTATGAGTAGATATTGGTTAAATAATGACTGTGTTAAATTTTGGTGAACTTTCATGGGATGAGAGAAAAGTTCTGAAGATTTCAATTTCAATTGTTTTTCGCAAATATCTAAGTTCCTATTGGTCGGACGATATATATGCATCGGATCGAAATCATAGATTGATCAATTCTCTACAACACTCGTTCTTGGTATTTTTTTCTTGTGGGCAACGGTCTTCAAAATAACACGCGGTAAAAACTTGAAGTTTTCGGAAGAATAATGTACGCGGCTTGGTTCGAAAACTTAAAATTTAGTCGCGTGTTATTTTGAAAACCTTTACTCGCAGAAAAGAAATACCAAAAATGATTGTTGTAGAGAATTTATCAATCTATAATTTCGATCCTATGCATATATATCGTCCGACCAATAGGAACTTAGATATTTGCGAAAAACAATTGAAATTGAAATCTTCAGAACTTTTCTCTCATCCCATGAAAGTTCACCAAAATTTAACACAGTCATTATTTAACCAATATCTACTCATACGCTAAATTTTAGATTTTTCGTAATTTTGAAACTATTACCGGTAGAACCTCCTTGAACTGACTATCCAGTCAAATCGGTATAAAAAGATTTCAATTCAGAGAAATTCACATTTTTATTGCAGACTCGAATTAAAAAGTGAAATTCAAGATTCTGACTGATTACAATTTCTGTAATCTTCCTATACGAGACTGGCATGCGTATAGTAAGTGAAATAAGTGTTCTAAGTACCTATACCTGACGCGTTGCAATGCCAGGGACCGTTTCTTTCCCGTGGGCGTCATCCCCTGTGCCACGTGCGCCGCCACATGAGTCTCCATGTCGCATCTGCTGCTCGTAGTAAAGTTGCAGCCCGAGGACGGGCAACTTTTCGTTTCCCCGGTTTCCGCGCTGGCCACAGGTGGATGGCAGTCGACGATATGCTTCCGCAACGCTGGCCTCGTGGGCGCGACCGTGTCGCAGGAACCGCAAGAGTAACCGCGATACGGGTTGTGGGTAACGTTTGGACTGCTGCCGCGAGACCTGCGAAATAAACTTATTTTAGGACGTCGAAAAATGTCTGTGCACGCGCCGTCGTGTATCGTAATTAAAATTGAACAACAGATTTTGATTACAATNTTCAGAGAAATTCACATTTTTATTGCAGACTCGAATTAAAAAGTGAAATTCAAGATTCTGACTGATTACAATTTCTGTAATCTTCCTATACGAGACTGGCATGCGTATAGTAAGTGAAATAAGTGTTCTAAGTACCTATACCTGACGCGTTGCAATGCCAGGGACCGTTTCTTTCCCGTGGGCGTCATCCCCTGTGCCACGTGCGCCGCCACATGAGTCTCCATGTCGCATCTGCTGCTCGTAGTAAAGTTGCAGCCCGAGGACGGGCAACTTTTCGTTTCCCCGGTTTCCGCGCTGGCCACAGGTGGATGGCAGTCGACGATATGCTTCCGCAACGCTGGCCTCGTGGGCGCGACCGTGTCGCAGGAACCGCAAGAGTAACCGCGATACGGGTTGTGGGTAACGTTTGGACTGCTGCCGCGAGACCTGCGAAATAAACTTATTTTAGGACGTCGAAAAATGTCTGTGCACGCGCCGTCGTGTATCGTAATTAAAATTGAACAACAGATTTTGATTACAATTATGCTGAAAATTTTATCGAATATCTGTCGACGCGGACAGGGGATTGAAGCATGTACACGAGAATTCAACTTACACTAGCTTTACCTGATTGTAACCAATATCGATGCTTCACTTATGTCACATAAATGTTCAAAATGTTGTTAAATTTTCATCACCAATCCAGACAAAGAGACCTGGATTAATTTTAAATAGTTGTCTACCAATTTTAACTATCCTATTTTGTACATCATTTAATGGGCTAAAAACTGAGATAAAAAAGAAACTTGATAAAATTTTTAAGTAGTTATTCAATTTTAAATAGCGTCTGTTCAGTGTCGTTCTTAACTACGTATTAATTCCCAGAATTCCTTGACTGATCTTTCTTAAAATTACTCTAACTCCTTGTGTGATTTTCCGAGCGCAGTTTAAATGATCGATGCATTAGAGGAACAGAGTTAAGTACATTCTAATGTAGAGGGAACGAGTTGATAAACGGAAGAACACATACTTTTCGGTGTAAGATGAATGCTCGCTCTCGGAGTCGCTGTCAGACGGCACGTTTGAGGATTCTTTTGCCTCGAGGGCAGCGGTCGCCGCTGAGAGTCTGCCGAGCATCGCGGTGTAAGCGCCGAGGACCCAGCCGTTTAACACCGGACTAACTGTACCCTCCTGTGTTATCAGAGAGAAAGAATTTCATTTTCTTCATTCAGTAATTTTCAAATATATATTAATAATATGAATAATAATGAACAGTGAGATGGCGATTCTTAACGACTCGACTCTTCATTTTTTATTGTATAAAGTATTAATAGGTAGTTCTGAAAATTTTTTGTTTAATGCCAGCAATACGCTTTTAAATAACTCGGCAAGAGTCTCGCCGAGGCGAGTTTATCTGCGTTTTGGGTCGAGTCGTGAAATTGTTATATTTGTAACTGGACATGAATTTGCGGCTCGCCCTCGGNAGTGAGATGGCGATTCTTAACGACTCGACTCTTCATTTTTTATTGTATAATGTATTAATAGGTAGTTCTGAAAATTTTTTGTTTAATGCCAGCAATACACTTTTAAATAACTCGGCAAGAGTCTCGCCGAAGCGAGTTTATCTGCGTTTTGGGTCGACTCGTGAAATTGTTATATTTGTAACTGGACATGAATTTGCGGCTCGACCTCGCGCCTTGTAATAAAAAATCAATTCGAAACCGAGCGCTGACGATGTGAGACAAGGCGACACGATGCGAGTACGCTCCCGCGCTTGCCTCGACAGTCGCTAGCACGGGAATAATTCCACAAAAATCGAAATTACTGTTTCAAGCATTATCTTAAAAATGAATGCCAAAAATTGTTAAACGTCAGTTTCGCGTTCAACGTTGTTTCACATCGTTATTAAACATCGTTTCAACAAATAAATACGTATGATGCCACGAAACTGATATGCTGTGCTGCGATAATTGAACGAACCTTATCAAAAGTCAAATAGGCCATAGGGTCCAGGAGTTTCATCGGCAAATTATTGTTGGCCGACCGGTGGGAGCTATTGGTGCTTCCGGTATCGCTTTCTTCCCCACCGTCCTCGTTCTCGTTATTCTCTTTCGAAATAGAAGTCTACGTGCAATCGTGAAAAAAATAATTATCCTTTATTTCTAACTCAAATAACAACTGGAGATTTTGGGTGGACACAAACTTCGCTAATTTACTTCGGCGAGTTTTCTGACTCCCTGCCAACTGATCTAATAGTTTGCGTTCATTTAACTGGGAGATATAAAATAAAGTTTCCCGTCTTTGATGAACCTGTCACGAAGTTGAGAAAATTCGAAACATGTTTCGTAAGAAAATATAATTAGACGAGAAAACGATCAATGATGTTCTACATATATGCCAGTGTATAAAAAGATTTAGACGAGTATACTTCAGATATTTTCAAGAATACAATGGTACGATGAATAATAATAATAATCTTTCCTTAATAAGTTTAATAAATTAGACGTATTTCAAGAAAGTCCAAGTCTTGCTTCACAGCCGATACGTCGAAACGTCAGACAATAGTCATTCGTCACGTGCAGCAGATAAGTATAAAATTCACGAGCCATCATCGATTAGAGGATTAGTAGAATAAATGATTAAGATTTAATAAAGGAAGTCTGTCTATAATACATGTCTGATCTAATATCTGTCTATTAAAATCTCAAATTTTAATCCTGTAGAGTAACATATATTAAATAATGCATCCAAAATCTAATAAAAATCGCATGACGGACGAGAAACTCACGAGAATTAAAAAACAACAGAATATTAAAAAAAGCACATTTAACCCCATCATAAACTACCGTATAATTAATAAATATAATAATGTTTCTAATAGGTACCTGATTATCATTTTCGTCGGGTCGTTCGATGTTCGGTTCGTTGTCGTCGCGTTTCTCCTCGTCGTCGTTCTCCTCGTTGTTCTCAGTGTCCCCGTCGGCGCCGGTCCGTTTGGTCACCAGCTCCATGGGACCGTACGGCGGCGATCCCATGGAGGTCAACGGCAACGGTACCATGTCCGGCAGGTGGAGGCCGCTCAGGGTGAACGCGGCCCTCGGCAACAATTGCGTCGCGCTCGGCGGCAGAATCGGGTGCCTTCGGGCGAGCCGCGGGTCACCCCAGAGTTCGCCCGCAACGTGAAGACTCCAGATGCCATATTCCATCTGCAAGCACGCGTCGGCGACCAGGTAGCGGGATGTACTGGGGGGTACACGCGGCCCGAGCTAAACGCGTGTGGATCCGCGCGGTCCGTACGAGTAGCACGCGGCTGGTCGCGGGACCGACAACCCCGTGAATATTAATCGACGACCTGCCGGCGCGGCGACGTCGCGGATATAGACTATTTTCAAACTCTCCCCGATAAACGGTTAACGGGAAGCTTAAAATAGAGGAACCGGATATAACGGAAAGGACAGTATTCATTGTTTGTCCCCCACTTCTCGCGGCGAAACTATACCGACGAATTTCGACCCCTTGAAAAATAGATGAAACTAACGCGGCTATCGGCGTCGAAGTAAATCGGTCTTTAATGTATTATACGTGTCGGGAATACGGGAGAGTCTTTTAGAAACCGGTTCGAAGGAGTCTAAGAAGTGACTGACGTTTAAAAGGTGAGAAGTGCAAAGATACGGAGGAAGATCTTCGCCGAAAGTAGACGAGCAGAGATCTCGGTCTCGGCGGAAGAAACGCAACGAAAATAAATGGGCAACGACTACTATTAAAAGGCGAGAAGTGCATAGGTATGGGTGATCTAAACTGGACACCTAGACGTTTTAGTTTGAACGGAAGGAACGAGGCGAAAATAAATAAAGGACACTGAACGGTGGAAATACTAATAATAATTAGAGCCGGAGCACAATGCAATCGTAATTATCGCGTACCGGTTAATATGTTTGCTTTCCCGCGCCATACCTCCGATGCCATACTTAATAAATTAACGAAGATAATTATTTTCATACAACAGTCGCGCGGGGCAGGGAGCGAGCCAGGGGGAGGAACAGATTACAATAGATTTTCGTAATGAGATGCGCGGATGCGTGCACGTATGTACGTACAATTTCAGAAATATCGGCTGTCAAAATTGGAATCGATATAAAAAGTCGAATCGCATTTAGCCCTGATACACGTGCCGCCGCGATATTATTGAAAATTACCCGATAGAAACGGACGAATATACGGGTCGCTGCTGCTGAATCGTTTCTTCGATTCCGTTTATAATTAATTCCCGCACGGTGTTCAACCAGTTATTTAAACATCATTTCTGTCTGCGAGGCTGCATTTTTAAACTGCAGACTAACTCAAACCCCTTTGCTATTTATTCACTTCTTTAAATGAAACTAATTGTACAAATACTGCCTTTGCTGTTTATTTATTTATTTAAATGAAACTAATTGTGTAAATACTGCCTTTGTTGTTCATTAACGTTGTAACTAACTAATCGATGTTGAAGAAGTTTGTAAAAGGAGACGCGGTTTATCTAAAATTTTTACTCGCCGGAACGAATGAGCCAACTCCTATGGGGAGTTTGAACGACGCGATGTTTAATTGCATCGAATTTTGTAAGGTTTAATAAATATGGCCGGCGATGAACGAGTTTAGAACTCATTATTTGCGAAAGCTGGGTGGACGCGCTCTCATTACAGGTACGCGAGACCGTCGGGGGAAACAGTAATCATTTTAATGACCTGGCCCGTTTAAAAATTTCCAAATGAACCGGAGGACTTCCGATTGCGCCGCGGCGCACAGCACCGGCTCTCGACCTAGCCTCGACTGGTCGTTCATCCGGTATGGCAAGCGAATTCGTGTAAAAATAAACGCAACAAATGTGTCTGTTAATAAGTTCATCGATCGGTCGTCGTTGCGTACATGTGGCCATCGCAGAATGGAAATTTTATATGTAATATTACTCGGCTCGTTTCTCAATATCGGTTAGACCGAAAATTATAATGCGATAATAATTATACACTAAATATTAATTCCGTCAAAATTCTGTTTTTATCCTCGTATAACGAACTGTGTAATTAAAATGCACCGCGATCACTAGAAATTGTTTATCGATTAAAAAAATACAGGTGTTGCAGGGGAACGTAATTATTTGTTAAATAAATTATTGATTCGGCGTGTACATACACGTTTCAGGCTCGTTCGAAACGGGCGTAAGAAAATGAGGGAATATATTATTCGTGCCTGTCATTTGCGGTATTCTGCATATTATCTGATAAATCAAATAGTAATAATGGGAACAAATATTCTATTCAAGCAACATCCTTCCTTCCACGGTCAATATTTCTAGATTAATTTTCCATCGAGATTGCGTACAGTTCGTATAAATTTGGGTTTCGGCGAAGCCAAAAAATTATAATGCTACCAAATTGGAAAGCTTCGTAATTTGTTACCAATTTTAAGTCCAGCCTCGTGCAACGAGGATAAAGCTTGCATGCTCACGCGAAGATGTGAAACATTTATTTTTAACGTGGTGCAACAAAGTGTAAAACACGTAATAATTTCAAATAATGAAAACTTGTTACGGAAAATATCAAAAAACAAATGACACACGTCTAAGTGGAGTAAATAAATTTAAATACAGCTTTATTATCGTACGAGAAATTGCAGTTTGAAACTCAACAAAATATTTCTGCGAATATGTATGATTCGGTATTATGACGTGGTTAATAATTTCAAACGACGAATATGCATTTGCTAAATCGTGAAAATTACTGCGGTATCTAAAAAGGTCAGAGGTATAATGTTTCATGTACAGCTGATACCGAGATCATTCGCGATCGTGCAAAGAGGTCACAATGAAATCTATTATAAAATATTTCTCATTCGATTAGTTTTTCCTATTTAAAAAAAGTACAAATAAAGTCGACGGTACAAAAAAAAAACATAATTCCTATGCGGTGACGAATGTTCCTTCTTTTGATGTTCATTACTCATATTAAATGGAATTAACGACGCGAGTACAAACATCACGCTAATTACACTAATAAAGAAAAATATATGCGCGCAGATGCGAAACGAAAATTCCTCAAATATCGCGACATGAAAATATATGATCGAAGCGTGTCCGGGGCGCCGATAGCGGTCCTCGGTCAATTCGAAAGCGAGAGAGAACAAACAGATGAAGCCAGGGGAGAGCGTAAAAAATATCGGGATGCACCGGGGGAGCGTGTTCGTGTCGGTGATGTGGAACGTGGAGGAAACGAAAGAAGAAGAAGAAGAAGAAGAGTGATAAAAGATTCGTTCTTACGGATGCCCGTCCGGTGGCCTACCGCAATTTAGGCCGGTCGTCATTACGGCAAATCATCCCCCAGATCCCCAACGGTCACGTTATCACCCCTGGTTCCTATATATCTATCCGATCCCGAGGTGAGGCACAGCCACGGCGATTCTTGTCGGATCCGCCGGTCCCGACCGGAAGTTACGCAGTACCGGCGCGGCGGTGCGAGTTAAAACCGTGCACGCGGCACTCTCTCTCTCGCGAGCCGCACCGGGGGCACGGAGAGAAATACGTCCGGATACGTGCTGCCGCAGAACGAACTCGCGAGATTCCTGACCATTGGACCGACCCTCGTGTATGCATACTTTAGCATAACGTACTCTATACAATATCCAGAAAGAGGGACGACGGGGCGGAGGGAAAGAGAGCGGCGGGATCTGGTCGCGGGAGTCCGGAGGACGAGAAGGGAGAGTCCAAGGGGGGAACAGAGAGAAAGAGATGCATACGCGTAGAGAGCAGAGGTAGAGTACCAGCCACCGTCCCTCTCCGTCGCCTCTCTTCTCTCTTCTTCGTCGTCCTACCTCTCGCTGACCCCTTCCCATTGCCCTCGCGAATCGATTTGTTATTGTTTTTGTGTCTGCGGTCGTCGCGGCGAGCGAAGCGAGCGGGGTGCCATATCGGTGGGTGGGCCACGGGTTGTGGGTGGTGGTGGTGGTGGTGGCCAGGAGCAGCGGCGCGCGGAGGACCAACGCAACGGTGGCGCGGGGGGGTTTTGGCTGAGAGGGGGGGACGAGAAGGGTGCCGGTCGCGCTCTCGCCGGCTTCAAAGGTTCGCTTTTCGGCCCGACAGAGAGGCTAGCGGGAAGGGCTGGCCGCGCGCGGGGCCGCCCGCCGCCCGGACGGGGATGGAAGGGAACCGCACGGAAAGAGAGCACTTTCGACGCTCGAAAGAGACGGACGAACAGATAGACACCGCTGACCAATGGTGTAGCCCCGGTACGCGTCGTTTTCCATCCCTCCGCGAATGATTCTTTCATGAACGTGGGTACGTACGGTCCTCCTGGCCGGCACTCGGACGCGAAATAAATACCTGCGTCCGTTCCCCGCGAGCCCTTTGTTCTCTCGGATGACAGTTTCTTCCGGTTCTAGGGGTACATACGTACGTCGCTCGTTTCGAGCAGCTTCATCCTCTCTCTCTCTCTCTCTATCTCTCCCGAGAATGTTTACGTTCTTCGACGGAGGAGATATGTTCCTCGTCCTCCGACGACGACGGATCCTGCTGGTTACAGAGGCTACGCCAGTGGTCCCGTCACCGAAAAGAGCGAGAGAAAATGAGCGGGCGAGGACGGAACCCGAAAGAGGAAGAGGGAAAAAGGAAGAGAGGGTGGCGGAGGAATATAGGGAGCGAAGGTGGGCGAACGGAAGAAAGGACGGGAGGAGAGGGAGGAACCGCGAGGGTTAAGCAGGGAGGAGGTTAGTCGCTGGTGCTCGCGGAACAGAGGGAGACAGTTGGGGGTGGGAAATGGATCGGATTGCGTGGTCGGCACGAGGCCGCGGCTGCTGGTATGTGTGGTACGGGACGGAAGAGAGAGCAGAAGTAAGAGGGCAAGGGACGGAGATGCGGTTTCTGGGGTAGCGGTGTGTACGTGTGGCGCGTGGGCGGAAGGGAGACGGGACGAGGGCGCGAGAAGGGACACGATTACTCATGATGCGGCGGAGATGAGCCGCGGAAGAGGAGAGCGAGGCAACGGTGGTAAGACGGGACGACGGGTGGCACGTTGTCGTCGGGCTGACAGGTGACGGCCGATCGAACCGCTGACGTCACAGATCACTCGCTCGATCGTACGCTCACACGCGCGGACGAGATTTACTCCACCACGGCACATAGTACACACGTATAGGAAAGAGAGAGCGCGCGCGCACGCGACGTGTCGTGCATCACGCCGTGTTACTTCCGTTCCGTGCACCAGAGTACGTCATACGTAAGCTTTCCACGCCGCGAGAAAAAAAGTACTGCGCGCGAGAGGGGAAGAGAAAGGAAGAGAGGAAAAAAAAGAGAGAGAGGGAGGGACGGGCGGCGACGGGGGAGGTAGGTGGAGGAAGGAAAAAAAAAATAGCGGTGCACCAAAGATAGGAGTGAAAAAAAAACCCACGAACGAGAGAAAAAAGTAGGCGGCCGAGGGAGGCGAAATTTTTCGGCGGAAGTAAGTAGTAAGTATTCACGATGCTAACCGGCCGATAGCCTCGCACGACGCCTCTATCTGGTTACCATTACACTCGGATGTATGAAATGCGCCAGCAGCATACACCATCCCCCCACAATAGCCCTATTTATGATTGGGCAAAATTGCTTTCCATGCGCAGAATAAAATCGCGCGCGGGCAAGGAAAAATCCGCGGGGGTTGGATGCACGCGAGTTACGCGACCTGCGCCAAGGTGCCTCCCTCGTGGCACCCCGACGACCATCGAACGAGCTCGGTTCTTTGTGCGTTCCATTCCCGTGAATCGTTCGTCCGTCCGCGAACGAGCTTCTTTCCCTCGATTTTCTTTGGAACGTCAGCTCGCAAAATTTGGGAAAAATTAAATATGGCGAAAGCTCGCGGTCATGCGTACACGCGCGCCCTTACGACCTCGGCTCGTGGCTCGCCAATGAGCGCGCGCGACGACGACGTCGAGCAAACCCCGTTGCCAGCGCTGTCCCTGTTTCGTGCACCGTATATCGTGGACATTTCCGAGATTATTTGCCGCTACATCGACGAGAAGTAATTATTCTTCGCTTTCTGTTGCTCCATTCCTTTTTTAATGCTCGATTTGGTTCGACGTAATCGCACAACAGTGGTGTAACGATAATTTGCACTAATTGTGAAGCACCTATTAATTTTCAAAATATGGCGACGTTCGCTTAAATTATCATACTGTGCGATTTCGTAACCCTCCAAAACATGAAATTTCATAGAGTTCGTGTATCGCAAATTCGTACATCGACGACCTGCATAAAAATTCTTATTAAAACAGGCAGTAGATTTCCAGGGCATTTTTTATTATTTACATTCCTTACAAATAGTAGATATAAAAATATAAATCCTTAGCCTAGTTTTTAATTGACGAGTGATCCCTTGATGAACGATAAAATTAATCTCAATTTGTGTATCATTTTCTAAATTCACATCACAGTTTTATTCTGTGTAAGAATCTGTAGTTCATAAATTATGGCGATGATATTTGTGTGGCAGAACATGTTGGTATCAATTGTGATTTTCCATTAAAGTTAAGGAGGCAGTCTTTAATGCTAGAAATTGCAAATTAGGAACTTCTTTCTCCAACCTATGTAAATATAGTGAAATTATATTAGCAATAGAACTACACATGAAATACTAAAACGCAAAAGATTCTTAATCTTATACCTCTGATGATGTTCTTTTATATCATCAAAAATATGGNTTGATGAACGATAAAATGAATCTCAATTTGTGTATCATTTTCTAAATTCACATCACAGTTTTATTCTGTGTAAGAATCTGTAGTTCATAAATTATGGCGATGATATTTGTGTGGCAGAACATGTTGGTATCAATTGTGATTTTCCATTAAAGTTAAGGAGGCAGTCTTCAATGCTAGAAATTGCAAATTAGGAACTTCTTTCTCCAACCTATGTAAATACAGTGAAATTATATTAGCAATAGAAGTACACATGAAATACTAAAACGCAAAAGATTCTTAATCTTATACCTCTGATGATGTTCTTTTATATCATCAAAAATATGAATGAACTCTTTCACGCCCTCGCTGACATTCTCATACGAATCCTTCCTTAATCCAATTATATCGATAATAGATTTTAATGTCTCCGAACATGATTCCATTATCTTTCTCATCTCACACCATTCTTCAGTTGCTTCAGGTAAAACCATATTACTCACACGGAGTACATCAAAAGGCTTTATAAGGCCATATAATTGAGACAGAGTACTCTCCAATGCTTGAATATCTTCCTTTCCTGTAATTAAAATAACGATTCTTCATTGTAAAATATGTATTCTCCGTTGCATAACAATTCAATTAAATGGTGTTTGTGCAGTTCTTACGGGTACAATTATTAGTATCGACGATTTGTGAATCAATAGCTGTCTGTATTTTAGTCAAATTCATTACGTCCCTTTCTCGGATTTTCAGTTTGAACAGCTTTTCTTTCAAGTCTTCGCATTCCTTAGTTATTGTAGCCAACTGGCTAAAGAACAAATGCATCTTCTCCTGTTGTTTTGTTTTTAAAATTTCTTTTGTTACAATGTTCTGCATATACTGATCATAAAGAAGCTTCAGTTCTATATCGTTGCTGTCTGACCCTGTTGTACATGCCCCATCCATTGGTCCATGTGTAGGAAACACAGACGTACGATCCAATGCAATTCTTCTTTTTACAGTAGCTGTATCGTGAAATCACTTGACATTTTAATTATTGATCTGTATAGAATGTTTGATAAAAGAGTTGTTCTACAGAGGTTAATGATTTTAATTTACGTGAAGCATTGGTATAAAGGAGAATTTCTTACATTGTGGTAAAGCAAAATCACCAGGAGCCATTGTTGCTCTCTGACGTCTGCCTGCACGAGCATTTGTTGTGCTATCTAAAACATTCTTGTCTATTTCTGGTGTGAGGGGAAAGCGTGGCCTGCTGTAAATGCATACAAAATGCAAATCTTGGTTACATCTTTCAAATCATCTTACTCAGTCTCTAATATTATGTCAAAGTTTTTTCTCATTTTATATATCTCAGTTGTAATTTATGAAATATACTAATTTATTTCGCGTTAACTCTTGATATAAAAGTAATATAGACCTTTGAATAAATATTTTTGATCTCACCTCTTTGGTGTTTTGGGTTTACTTCTGTCCATTTCGTGCAAATGATTGTATTAGCCCTTCAAATAAAAGTTGAAGATATTATTCGATAAAACTTGTATAAAGAGAATCAATCTCCACAGTCCACAACTCACTTTATCGAAAAATTAATGCACGTGTCCTGGCTTGAATCTCAGACTTGTAAACGTTGGTTAGTTTTCGCTCTCATGTCAGTTGGTCGATTTGAAGAGTTCGAACGTTTGAAACCGGAATACCAGTTCCACTGTGCCAGCTGTGCTGCTTCCTTTGAACGTCCTCGGCATTTCTCATTGTTTTACATTAAATATGTATGTACCACGTAAATATATTTGCATAAGACAAAGTCGAATACAATTTTATAGATAACAATTCAATTTTTTGACACACCCGTTACCCGTTCTTACGTGAGCAACGACCACACATGAAACTTTGATGTGTAATAAAAGGAATCTGACATGCTTGTGCGGCGATTATTCTATTGATCACGACTGCTGTTGATTATAGTCTTTATCTTTATTCTTCGTTAGTCTTATCTTACCCGCGACACCTCTGATAACAGCAGAAAGTTAAATAGATTTTTACATCACCAAGTAGGCTACCCGCTCATGATAATAGAGCTTTTATAGTTTATTAATAATACAGTGACAGTGATATACATTATGGACAAGGTATTTATTTTATTTCCCTTTATTTAAATTCTATTCGTACGATTACAATATTTAATACTGACTGGTACGTTTTAAAGTTAACCTTCTATTTCTCTTTATCAAATAAACTATTATTTCTGGCCTTACAAAATTGAATAACTAAAAATAAGATTAAACGTGATTTTATTCAAATATGTTTTTCAGAGTGAGAAGAGAGAAATTCCACCAATGTTAAGGACGATATTAAATATTGACAAACTACTGACACAAAGTTTTGTCAAGTATGCAGAATACTTAATACCATTGAAACAAGTAAAACTACATTACTCGGCATTAGAGGTATGTAAGCAAAAAAGAGACAAATATATTACAAATCATTGCACCTGTGAATATTTAATATATACATTCTAAAATGTAATTTGTCATCTATAGATATCATGCCACGGGATAGTTTGGTTAGCATCATTGCTAGCACTTATTTGGATTCTAAACAATGCCAGACTCTTTCAAATGCAAGTCAACTTGATAATAGGTAAGCCTTTTTCCATTTACATAACTCCCAATTCACTGTCACTTTCTTTTTTTAACTTATACAATTTTACTATCGTTTACAGCTCTTATATCAGATATCATCATTATTGGTGTACTAAAAGCGTTTACAAGACGAAGAAGACCAATAGAAGACCTTACGACGTTTGGTCCTGACAAATACTCGTTCCCCTCAGGTCATGTCTCTCGCGCAATGCTCGTTTTTTACTTCTTCAAGTACCTGTGGCCAATCTCTGATATCTATCTTACACTAATATTAATTTGGGTTACCGCCCTATTTTTTTCTCGAGTTTTAATGAGAAAACATTATCTTCTCGACGTTACTGCAGGGTTATTAATAGGCTATCTGGAAGGACTGTTCATGAGTCTTATCTATTTAGATGCTAAGACCTGTGCCAGTTTTGTTTCCTGGATAACTGACGAGAAAATGGAAGGCGCTGAATACGACGTTTAAAAATTAATTTATTTTTTACATATGCGACGTATTGAATTAAACGAAAATGTTTAATTGTTTTATCTCATTTCGTATGAACTAATTTTTGCTATAACTTGACTTTAAATTAAATCGTACTTGATGATACCAAAAAGGAAGGTGTAGAACGTTCGTATCGTTATGATGTTGATATTGAGACTGACAATGGAAATATTAGCGCTATAACTATTTTTATGGGGATAATAATGGAGTAGGGGATGTTAAATCTATATGATTTTAAATAGAAGCGTGAAGGGAATGATTACATAAAATAATACGATTATACTAAAATAAATTATAATATTTTATATACTTAGGTTTGTGTGATTTATTCTTTTATCAATGATGACGATTCCACTGCTGTCTGATTTCACCATGGTGTTAGATGAGACACTTCAATCCGATGATAAAAAAGACAAAAGTCTTTTTGCACAACTAATAAATATATTTTGTACGAAAGGTTCTTGTTCCATTAAAGTGTTGTACATCTCAGATTAAAAAGAAAATAATGAGTCTCTCTAGAGTCTGATATATAAAAGAAAAGGAACAATAATTCATTGTACATACATATAAATCACGTATAGGTACATTCGTGGTATATTAAAAATGTCTTGTATAAAATTACAAGCCAGCCGGTATATGTATATTCTATATATTTAATATTGTTCTCTTGTCGTTCTATGAGTTTTCTAATAATTTAATATAACCATCTCAATTGTTCGGTTTACTAAATGTTTCGGTACGAAGTTCAAAGTAGATTGTTGCTGCTTCTTGAATGGAAAACATCCAGCGTTACCATATCTATTCTTTGAAACTTATGTAACTCTCAAATTTTCGTTGAACATAAAATTAAATAATTTCTACTCCTTTTCGTGCACTTTCATAAATTAACAATAGTCAACGATAATTTCCTAACTGTTTTGATAGAAATAAATAAAAAATATCGTAACAATCTTCTGTGTGCTACTTTCGTAAAATTCTATTATCAATGTTTTTCTCGCTCGTACACTTTTCCAATATTATCGTCGTTCAATTATTATTATACCTCTCGGTTGGTACTTTGTTCCGAGATGTATATATAAAGCTTTATAATTTCATTGCACATGCAAAATATAGTATAGCTTCTTCTAACGCTGTCCCAATTTTTCGTGCTTACCACAAAGGGGAATGATAGAATTTTAAATCTAATCGAGTTTGCGAATTAGTACCGGCCACTTCTTGGCTACACGACGGTGGCGGTTTTATGTTATCGTTTTTCCCAGTTTCACGCAAGATCGTAGCCAGCGGGGTCGGTTGATGGTCCAGTAACGCGGGAGTCGGTACGGTGGACAATTCGCTTGATCGTTGTTTCTGTTCCTCTTCCGAATAAAGGCTCAACGAGCGCGGTCGTTCCGGCTTCGGTTGGGTCTCAGCAGGTGTACTTAATTTTTCACTGAAAAACCAACTACCCATGAAGATGTCGTGGAAATCTATTTAATAATGAACATGCAGTTCACGATTTCAATTCGACGATATTTTGTATACCATTTTAATGAAGAAAAGGTACAGTAGATTATAATTAATCGAATTAACAGTAGAACTACTGCGAGAGATTAAAATAACGAGTTCTTAATGGAGGAATGCGTGTACAAAAGATGTATCGGTAGTTCTAATGTTAATATATTCTAATGTAGTAAATGTATCTCATGCACGATCGCGTATGCGTATGAAAGGAAATTACTTACTTTCGAAAGAAAACAAAAAGGAACGTGCTGCCGATATTCAGAGGATTTTGGGAGATATCGAACTGGTATTTTCATGGAAGTGGAATTGCTTAATATCTGTCAACGAAAATGGAAATAAATATAATAAAGTCCATGCGGCACATTCGGTGAACTTCTTTCTTCTTTTTAATCGTATGCATAAGTGCATGTGACCAGTTGAAAATTATCGATACATATCACAATGATAAATAAATACAATGTCCATACATTATACATATACATGCGCAGATGATTCAATAATAAATCAATAAATAAATCGTGTATGTGTGCGTTAAAAAATGTGTCCTACAAACTAATGAAAGTACTTAAAATTTATAATTGTTCTTTGTAAGAGTCGATCGCTGGAAAATCCTTTATAGCATTTTGTTATTGCCTGGATTTCTACAAATACGTTTACGAGACTATAAAGGACTTTCACTTTATATTATAATATCAATAACGTATTCGTCAACAAATCGTCTTAAATTGCCACTGATAACTACACGTACAGGTAATCGTAACGCTGAACAACGCGATACCGTTTTCCTACAGCTAACAATGAGTGGATAAATAAATATTGAAATAAGAGATACCAATTTGGCGTCGAGATCTTCTGACTATATAAGACCAATATGTATAACACTCCTATACTTATATCTATACAGTATTTCCGTCAGCCACTGACGTGTTAAGATGACCTCGTTTTCGAGTAAAATCTCGGACCAGCATTCGAAAGATTAAGTAAGAGAAAGGATCATAATGTATGTTCTTGGCGCGTTAAAATGTGCGCTGGCAAGAGGTAGCGTGTTACACGAGTAAAAATAGTGAAAGGCGGTAATACCGCATATTTACCGTGTTATTCATTTCCCTTAATCTCTTAACGATGAAATTTCGGTGTCTTTAATGTGTCTTTAATTAATCATATATCACTTCGTAATGAATATCGCATTGCACTTTCAATTATTTACGTCACATAGTAATTATATTATATAATAATTATGTTATAAAATAATATCATTATTCGTCCAGAGTGCGACTTATCTGGCCATTCAGGAATTAATTAAAGCTTCAACGTGTCAGACAGTGTACAGGAAGGTTTTTGCACTTACAGTAAATGCATAAAAGATTTACAGATATAATTAACATAAGCAGCCTTTGTGAAATCGTTCAACGATCTGGATGGCTATCTTTTGATTTTACTCACCCAGTACGCTCAGCGGATGGACCAAGCACAGCGGTGTTATGGATTATCTAGAAAAAAGCGTTAATGCCTTCTTAATCTTATAAATGTTATTACATCATGTTACATTCGTGTTGTTAATATCTCAAGTGTTAGAAAAAGCATTTACAATTTTACTGAATTTTAATCATATACACTTATTGTTAAATAACATCTCAGAATTAAACATATAAAAAAACATGTATTTTTGATTACACTAAAAATAAAATTACAGTATTGTATTTTACTCGTACTACTTTCTTTCTTTATTCCTCGGTGGTCACCGTATTCTACGGTGTCGTACTTACGTTTGCCATGGAACACGGAGGCCGTGCAGCGGCATATCTGCCGAACGAAGTGCGGGCAATGTTACTGGAATAGGGAACGCCGTTCAAGCTGAAAGAAGGATAAATCATGTTGAATTCATTCTTTTACGAATTATTTAATTAACTTAGGCATTGTCGATAATTACTTAAATGTAATTGGAGAACCGTTAAGTTTAAGATTTGATCAAATTTAGAACATTTTAATTCTTCCACCTGACAATACATATGATGACATTATCAGCTAGCTAATGTTCTAATTTACACGCAGTGAATAGTAAAGCATTCGTACCCAGGATTACTCTTCCCGATGTTATGAACCCCGCTGGAAGCACCCATGTCAATTGAACTATTCGCAGGTAGGCTGTATCTATTTGATCTTACATCTTGGCGTTCTGCAAATTATGAAACGAACGTTGTACGGTAAAAAGAAATGGTATACGCGGTATTCAACGTTAAGAGAATCGAACGAACTCGTTCTAATAATCTAATCGATCGGATTCGCATAATAACGTATGTAATTACATAGGATAACATTGACCGCAATTTTACGCCTGTCCGGGTAAGAAATTACCGATTTAGGGCAGTCGCCGTCGAAGGACGAGAACTATAAGACGAACTCGACCTTCGTTTCGCCGTATCCGTACCTCGAGCTGAAACCAGATCGACAATGGACTCACGGACGATCTTGTACTTTTACAGAGAAACCTTGAAAACGAGACGCTCAACCCATTTCCAGATTGAGAATAGGTACTCCGACATCGCGACGCAACGCGGGAATTTGATAGCCCTCGATAAATGCGAAAGACGTAATTTCACGAAAATTGGTAGTCGAGTTATTACAACTGGTTTCGTTGTTAAAATGAATAAACATTTAATTGATTAAAAAATGTAAGCTTAATGTGGTGAAGAGAAAGAAAGTCACGTACCATCCTCGAAAAATCCTTGGAACACGACGAACTTATTGTTCTGCGGAATAATTTTCGAAAGTCCGTAGTATTTGTCTAAGAAGGCTAAGAACTTCTCCGAAGGTCTATCGATCGCCAGCTTCACCGGCCTAATATTCTCTTCCTGAAAATTGAAAAATATAACACACTAAGTATTGTTACTTCAATGCGAACAATATGATGAAAGTGAATTAGTTCTGGCATAGCAAACAGCTCAGGCGAGTTCAGTCACCTTTCCTGCTACCTTCGATCGTAAAACCCACGCACAGTAACTTCTTATCACGATCTCCTCTGAGACCCATTAAATTGACATCGTAGCCCGCTAACACTACTATTTTTTTATACTGTGAGTTACAAAATCAATAGTCTGACGATAAATATAGAAGTATTTTCTTTTAGTTTTCTGTTGTTTCATTTTATTTAGATTGAATATGCGATAAATATTTTGCAAATTTTTTTAATTTTATAAACGTAAATGTTCAAAACAAGAATGGTATGAAATTAAAAAATGAGGAACGAAACATCACGGTATGTGCGCATATAACGTACAACAGAGGACAGTTAGACGTACAGTTAGGCTGAAAATGGTGATTAGAGAGTTTGCACGCAAGCCACGATTTCGTTTCACGAGAAATCAAAGAAAATGAGTATCGATCGGCAAGCGTTGAAAGAGGCGTGACTCAAAAAGAAGAGCCAGCTACGTACTTCACTTTCTCTGAAGGACACAATAATCCGTGCGTTGTCTCAAATAACAAAATGAAATAAAATAACTGGATAAACTGAAGGGATTAAACGTGGTGAGCTTCTTAAAATAGAAAGAGTGGTATCGCAGCGTCAGGAAGTTTATTGCTGACGGTAAAAAGGAAAATAACGAAAGTAATCCATGTCATGCGAACAAACTGAAAGAACNTATTGAAATCAACTATCTCGAAATATGCAAATCGGCTTAGAGCAAATATTGTCGTATTCGCCTGCTGGCGGAGCAAGACTAAAGAAACGATTACAATATTTTCTGACAAACAGAGCTAAACGACTCGAGTAATGTCGAGTACGCGTCGATAAATGTCGAATGCTTATCGAGGATANCCACTTTCCGCGAGGCTTCCGTTCCACGTACAAAATTATTGTCCACCCACACGCACGGGATGAGTATTGTACCCAACGGTATGTATACAAAACATAATTACTTCCTGAGTAAAAGCAGAAAGGCGTCCCCACGATCTTGATCTAAACCACTTCCATGGAAACCTTGGGTAAGACCAGATTAATTCTCTTTAAGTTGAACGTTGCGCAACATTCTCCTTTCGCAAACACTCGCGGTCGAGTAAAATGAAATGGAAAAACGTGACGAGTAAAATATCGTCACAAGTAAAAATGTATCGAACTTGTTAAAGTATGGATTATGAAATCAGAATCAGAGCGAAGATCATTAAAATATAATCGTTTCGCTGCCCGATTAATTAATTCTCTATACGTAAAATTTGTAGTTGATCTAATTCGGAGAGATAGGCGCGTTTCCTCAATTCCTACGCAATGCTCGGAAAGGGAATGAATAAGATTTAATTACCATGAAACCACCGCAACAGCTGGCAATCGAAATACTCGAGCGACGTGCACGAGAGCGTTTTACGTCTCGTTAAGCAACAGCGCTTGCCGTGACTCTGATAGAAAAAAAATCTAGCCACGTACTGCATTTCCCAACCAGCTTTCCTCGCACTCATTTTTGCTTTCATAATCTCAGAAAGTTGAATTTCAGACTCGACTCGTAAAAGGCAAGAATCCACTTTGCACAATTTATATTCGTCATTAAATCCGAAGTAAATGCTTAATAAATTCCTCCACGGGTGTGAATCGATATTCCGATACAAAATGCTGAGATCATTTTATTCCGTCATCAATTACGATCTTACCTTACTTTCTCAACACGTCAACGAATGATAAATCATACATTCATAAAAAGAATCGCGTGCCTAGAACTTATCTTCTAAATCAGAATATTTTTTATTAGGCACACGTCTGAATAGAAGGATTAAACGCAGACAGGTATATAACTTAGGTACAATTGAATGAACGTTAATCACTTACGGAGAGCATGTGCTCGTAGAGAATGTTTCCGAGGCCCATGCGCTGCCGTGACTCGTGCTACGTAGAAATCCAGAACACACCTTGGCTTTAGTTGGTAATGAGCACCCGTTTCGTCGAACATGAAGAGATTCTTCGATCCGGTCTTTAATAAACCCACAACGCTGCCCAGTCCGCTAGAAGATTCGAAGCATCAAGTGTAACACAGCGCTGATGATTCACGGTTACGATATAAGTAACGTTCGCCGTAATGCGAACTTCGCATCATTAAACTCAGAGGCAGAAAGCTTGGAAATACGTGCTACAGCATCTACTCGTAGATCAATGCCACGAGAAACTTCGTTGCACCGCTAATTGCAGGATATAAATTAGTAATCCTCAACTACAGCAAATGTAGTTTCTGCAGAACGTATCTGACTTAAATGATTTCAGAAAATTTCAACTCAGTTAAATTGATCATATTAGATGATAGATTATGGTGTGGCTAAAAGATGATGTTAAAAATACAGTTTCTGAACGATTTACGTTTTTCTTTTAATTATAGCGAGGAGAATATTATGGGACGCGGGGATCCTAGCCACCCNTCCAGTTTCTGAACGATTTACGTTTTTCTATTAATTATAGCGAGGAGAATATTATGGGACGCGGGGATCCTAGCCACCCTGTATAGAAGGATTCTGCGAGGGTGAGAGAGAGCTGGATTTCTGTGGGGAAGGCGACACCAGACATATCGATCCACCGACCATTTTACTGCTGCGAAACCCCGCATCCCGGGCAATACAGCTTCCTTTCCGGCCGTTACTCTGGCCTCTGAGTTCAGGTTGCACTTTTCAACCATACCTTCCCTATTTACCCAACCCTTTGCACCAGCAGTTAGATCGAACAATTTACTCGAGTACGAATACGTATCGCATTTCACAAACATGTGATTTTCGTCTGGCTAAGTAAATCTTTGATCATCTCCTTTTAGTAACTTTGATACACATGTTTACTGTGAGAATTAAGATGAAACAACTTACTTGTTAGCTTCGCTGTCCACTAATAAGTAAACTATATGGTCCGTGTCTCGCAGTTTTAGGGCGCTGGTTATTGGCTTGTTAAGACCCTGGGCGTTGGCAGATGCCTCACCTATGTCGTCGAGTATTTTGCTCAGCTGCCTTTGAAATTCGCTAAAGGAAGAAAATATTTTCACTTTATAACACGAATGTTTCTCTAGTTCAATCTAATTTCTAATACATCGTTTTAAGAAACAACATCTTGTATTAAATATTACAAGTTTATTGTACGAACTTGCAGGAAGCACGTATCGTAAAAATCAAATACTTGACTAATTGTAAGACATTTTCTAATAGACCACCTTGTTTTATTCAACAGTGAAAGAAATTAAATTGCCCAGAATTTCGAAATTCGTTTTAACGCTGTCATAAATTGTAAGGTGCTGTGGAATCGATGCGTGCTATACTATGAAATAAATGAAAACCTCTCTTCGGGAATGCTCACATTTATTTTAAATATATTGCTCAGCGGTACAGTGAATAACGCGAGGCGTCTCGAAGCTTTGTCGGTTCACGACTGGCGAGGTTGAATATTCGACAACGTTACCGGGGTGAAGAAGAAAAAGGATAGTCGATCGATGAAAAGAAAGAAACTGCATGATGTCACCTCCGACACTGGGAGAAGTTAATAAACACAGATAAGTCGGGAAAGAAACGAGAGCTTCAAAGAAATCGTGACCGTTACCAGACGCCACAGTGCGGTTCACATCTTAAATAGCACGAAACAACTGCTCCACTTTCAACTCTGCTTTCTGTTCTCTTCTTTTGTCTTTTCCCCCCTGTAATCTTTTGTTAGCCACTGTCCCTTACTAAACCTAATCTATTTATTCCCATCGCTTAAAATGCTAATCTATAAATGTATATTATAATGGCAGGCACGCTAGAACAGTTTTTGCTCGTTTCATCATATAACTGCGCCGTAGTAGGCTCCGATCTTTTTTCCTCCCGTTCACGGTTATTCGTAAATCGATTACACAATCTGATTATACTTTGACGCTTCGAAATTAGCGTCTGACTCAGCAGGGAGTCTACCGCTTAACTTTAACTTATTTATTTTCTTATTACGTGAAGACGCCGCCGCGTCATATGAAAAATCAATGGGCCGTTGCGCTACCACGTGCCGATTGACGTGCGGGGACAATTTAAAAACTTAAAGAGATATTCAAGCCGCGACGTCGTAATTTTAACTTTCCCTCATAACTATTATAAATCGTATCGAACGAAACCAACATTTTACCGTTTCGACGTAAATACCTACCATAAGTTAATACGTTACGAGATCCGACTCAGCACTGGAATGAAGCCAATAAGCTCCTTTGCAATGCAAATGTCGATCGATTATGCTAACAAACGTGTTACGTTGAGACAACACATTGAGCGAATAATCGTCGCCGATGATGGATCATCATGTACCAGAGAATCACGTGATTCTGGAGTCAATTTGACATGTGTATGTACTTCAGGACGTATGAATTCCGAAATCGAGCCACTGAGTAAATGATTACATTTGCCTTTTTAAGGCAACATGAAAATCTGTTCTGTTTGCAATTTTTCAAGGACCTCATTAATATTTCAATTCAAACAATGAGAACGTACCCGGATTTCAAAATTTACGTACTGTGTATTGTCAAAGTTAACATACAGAATCCATTAAGAACCCATTAGCGAATATATAATATTACGCGTTTCATCGCGTCGGGCATAGAAATATTCGCACTGTCAAAGCGTCCAAAGAAACTTCAAACGATTGTGGGTAAATACTTATATCTCTAATTTATCTCCGCGATATTGAAATCAACTATCTCGAAATATGCAAATCGGCTTAGAGCAAATATTCTCGTATTCGCCTGCTGACGGAGCGAAACTAAAGAAACGATTACAATATTTTCTGACAAACAGAGCTAAACGACTCGAGTAATCTCGAGTACGCGTCGATAAATGTCGAATGCTTATCGAGGATGTTAAGATACGGACGCTCACATTAACGCTGCGGTTGACGTTTTATCGGTGTTAGTTTAATTAGCCTGTCTGTAAGTACACGCGGTCGGTTTTATCGATTAGCATTTCATCTGTATCTCGGCGAGAAACTGCGAGGATCGATGGAATGCGAAGCCGAGTAATTGACGGCACGCAGAATTTCAGCGATTCTAAAACGAATGCTTCTTCTTCGGCAAGTTGCCAAGAATCGTTACGAAATAATAGACGAAGAATCCTGCAAACACGTGTGACAATGCAATAAACCAAGTTGGAAAAATGATTGTTTCGTGTCCTCGAAGAATTCAAGTCACGCCAACACGTGTGTCCGTTTCATTGACATTTACTTTCGCCAGCGATTTACCAATAACAGATATATAGACCAACGTGACGGATGCAGATTATTTACGGGCGAACGAGGGGGAACTCGTTCGTAATCCGGGAAGTCATCGAGATGCAACTGAGAATGACTGTGCCATGTCGGGCCGGTGTCATCGACGCCAAGTGAAAGTATGTACCTACCACCGTGCACGTTCCATATTACGATACAACCTTGAGGATGACAGTCGCGATAAATAACGTCCTGCCGATTTTTCTTACTACCATCTCGTTATTTGAAGCTCCAACATTTTGTACTATGGTACATTTACATGTGGATTTATAGATTATACTTTTACATATTCCCTATTATTATATTGCTTAATCCTATTAAGTAAAATGTAAGAAATGTCAAGAGTAATTGTACTCACTTTAATTCGCGGCGATCACCTCTGAAGTTTTCCGGGATAAGGGTGTGCGTGACCTTGTTGATCTTTCTAGGCAAGAGTTTATTTACGTTGAACTTGAACTCCATCTCGATGACGGGTTTCTCGCTGGCCCGGTGTCCCACCGATTTCGACACGTGAATACGTACGTTGAACGGACGGTCCTTAACCTTTCAGCGTTCTTGTCACCTCACCCAACGTTACCACCTTCCAGCTTTTTTTCGAAAGCTGTCTCCTCCGGTCTCGTTCGATTATCCTGAATATGGCGGTCAATGGCACCCACCGAGACAACTTCACTGCGCGTATCCGGGGTTCATCGGCACGTTTTCATTTCCGCGATATCGTCCGCGTCACACGAAAACGTGAGCACATAACTCGATCATCGAATTATCCCCGATCAGCCTCCTGTCAGTCACAGCCGATGTTACAAAGACGTTCCCCCGCTGTCACGTGGCTCTACGCTACGTTACAACTTCTATTTTCGTTCCTTGATGTCACCCGTCTCGTTGCCCTCCTCCGTACGTAGATTCCGCTCAAAAGGAAATCCGCATGTTATGCCATCAATAACGTAATAACGATTTACCCTCTCGACACGACGATCACGGCACGGGACTAGGCACAACCAATCATCCGAATTGACCAGTCCCGCATTGACGACGACGGATTTACTTCGCGGTCTGCGGTCGACTGATATCCATATTCGTTTCGATCTCCGAGCCGCTTTTTCACAACCGCACGCCGAACGCAGCAGCGAGCGAAGTCAGGGGAATATGTTACCTCTGGTTAACTGACGACTAACCGGTACGACGGCGCAGCACATTGATTTCGTCGAGATATTTAGGTACGTCGACTCGTTTTCGACCAACGATCGGAAACGAAAGGTGCTCGAGGCTGCGAGATTAACATGAGAAATTTAATAATTACACGGCGTTTCACCTGACGAAGCAGCGGAACTCTCACAGTTTACTGACGAGTGGTACGTTCAATTTTTTCTTGAAAGCCGCGAGTCGCGCCGAGGTGCGCGCGCACGCGAGAGCCGCCAAGCGTGACGGCCTCTTACTGCGCACGCGTTATCATCATTTTTTTCCGAACGACGTGAACATTTTTGTCAAATTGACGTGACGGCAGAAAAGTAAGACAATAACATTGAAATACCAAGTAAATGATTAAATGAATTACAATATACTTAGTCCTAGATATTTATTGATATCTGCTGAGAAGTTAGCTTGTCAAGGAAACAAATGAACTTACCTATCACCTTATCGTCTTACGTTTTGAGAAACATTAGCAACGCTTCATTAACTACTGTTCGATACAATTGTGAAGATTGTGTTATCAGTTGTTTGGGCTACGAGTGTACAATTCTCTTTACAAACACCAGATGTCGATAATGTACTGGCGACTTGACCTCGCTGAGCGTACGAACTCCTGTACATGAAGAAGTATAGTTGTAATGGAACGAGAGAAATGCAAGACGATTCTAATAGTAAATAAACAGGGTAGCATATGGGGTAGGTATCTGATGTGTCCATTTCCAATAAATATTTAAAAATATTCTACACGCGTATATTATTTGGCACAATTTCATAAATGTTTTATTGAAAGTATGATTTGATATTTCAATCGCTTGTTATTCATACTTCAAATTATCCCCTTTTTTTACGTTTTTCTTCACTGAAATCGTAAGTCATTTGAAAACTCCGTTTTTTAATCAAGTATAATATACGACCAACAATAATAACTTTCGTTTTTAATCTCGAGTAGAAATAAGATATGCAACGCGTATAATTTATGCGCCCGCTTATGGTGATGATCGTCGTGATCGTCGTAGGAGCTTTATAAGCCTGGCTTGACCAATATGATGTCATAAAACAAATGTACACAGAAACCAAGGTGTTCATGTCAGCTTGACAAAACATAAATACCGGCGATACTCAAATTCCATAAAAGATAACAACAGCAGGCCGCAGGCTGCAGGCCGCAAACTATGTTTACAATCTTCTTCTTGATTTAATTTTAAGCGCAATGACCTAAATTATCGTAAATACCTGCACACGTATACAAATTTATTATTACGTAATATATCATGCCATTTTCATCATTTTTCTTTATTAAATCCTTCGTTCGTGAAGATTATATATATGTATATCTTTCGTAGAGCTTCAGATATTGCACATAGAAATAAATGTAGTAGAATAAAAACAAAGTGCAAGGATGATGATTGTAGCTGGCAACTGTCCAGATATTGAGATCGTAGGCTGGCATCAACGCAATTAATTGCATTCGACAGACATTTTTGCATACGACTAAGATTGTTGAACGAAGAGAATTCTAAAGCAAACAACAACGTCTAAAACCATCTACGCAGATCGTTACACGCTGCACAGGATTTTCCCGAAGAAAATTAGAATAAATAATATAGAGGAAAAAATATTATGTTAAATATGCAGAAGGCTATCAAATTTTGTATGCAAACCACCTCATTGTTCTTCTTTTAAATACTATCAACAGAGCAAAACAAAATATCGTCGCCCGCTATTAATAGATCCGTCCGCGCAATCAATGGTTCGTTAATAATACGATAAGTTATTCCCTCAACAAAATTCGTGGACGTCCCGTCTCCTCTCGGATCGACCCTGACGGGAAGGATGCGTGTAGCGTGAAGCATCATCTTTGGTGATCGCCTCCCAGGAGCTGAAGCGGGAAAAAAGTATTTTATAAGGCACGCCTGCATATATCGACGATGCGTGATTTGTTTGCGAATCGCCCGTTAATAGCCTCCATAAGCACCTCGTGTTCCATTACACCTATATAAACTACAACAAGACATCAGCGAGGGTTTAGTTAACCGATTACTTTAACCGCGGTCTGTACATTTCGCTCTTTTATTTCGCGTCTCACGACGTCTGTGATATTCCTATGGTGTTCTTAAAGGTGAGCCAAGATTCGTTTTACGGAGCATTACTCGTTTCGAGAGGCAAAAGATGTGTCGTAACAATTCCTATTGGGATATCAGCGAATAAATTCGAAATCGTTTTCTGTCTGGAATCGAATTCCCTCGACAATAATACCAAATTATTACGTAATATTTAAAAATTTCATTCGCATCAAATAGTAATAATTTCTGAGAATCATAAATGCACATTTTATGTTTATTCGAGTTTATGAAGATTTCTGCAATATTATTCAATAAGGCTGTGATGGCATTTGTATTAAATTGGCATAATGTGTACCTACGCAGGCAAATAATGGTAAAACTTGTGTATGTGATGGGGTTGAAAAAGTTCACGTAGATCTTAATGCGAGGTGTGACGTATCCTAAGTACATTATGCGGACTTTGAGCAAATCTTGAGTGATCCAAACGAATCTGGTGGGAGCGGATGCTTAAATAGCCCGAATCTCTATGGGTACGCCAGAGTTTCGTGGTTTGTCGTGGCTTTAAACACCTTGACAAAAGCAGTTTTCACGTGCTACGCGTTATAAGGCATTGTACGGTTTTGAAAAACTATGGCGATTACGGTCCAACAAATAGTAAGTGATGGAAACTATTTCATGTACGGAAGAACAGTGTTTTAAGAATGACCTTCGATTCGGTGTACTTCAAGTGTTTAATAAGATCTAATTGACGAAAAGCAAGAGAATTCATTAGACATATTATCGTTCATCGTATTAATTGTTCATAGTTGTACGCCGCTATTGTTGTTAATGTCATTCAATGATTTCGGTCAATGAATTTTTTCTTTGCCGCGTAACATTATTATTCGACTGCCATGTGCGCGCAAACGATAGCACGTTCCGATCTACCAATTAAGTGAAAGGTATAACTTGAATAGTTAATGAATACCCCCTTAGGACATCGTAATTCATGTGTACATTTTTCATTTTTAAATTGACATCTATAATTTTCGTTATTTTATACTCGACCTTACTCGTAATTAATTTATTTAGATACCAAGAAGTGTTAATTATGAAATAGCACGAAACACTGTTCTATTTATAGATACACCATTATTCTGTATTTAAAAATTGAAGTTAAAGAATGCTTGAGTCAGCAAGAATGAAATAAACGTGTGTCTAGTCTCCTGTATATTATTTTAAAATGGTAATAATACAATGACTTTGGTTTTCCCAGTGGGAGCAAGCACCGGGCGGGGCATGGGTGTATTTTGTAATATTGGCCATCCTTTACGTCCTATACATACTGAAGAGCTACATCAGAAGCGTAATACTAATCTCTCGTTTAAATGGCCCGAAGACCGTACCGATTATTGGGAACGTGAACTGTGCCCTACAAGAAAATTGTAAGTAATAAATACTTCACAGACAATTGCACTTTTCGATTGATAAATCAATAATTTAGTATATAAAGTATCACGTGATCTTCAGTTCTTTATAGATTAGCACACGAGAATCAATTGTATGGGCGCGTTATCAGGATATGGTTGACGGTGGTACCGTACGTAATGTTCTTAGAGCCGGAGGACATTCAAGCAGTGCTCAGCAGCACGAAGCACACGCGCAAAGTGTTCCTGTACAAGTTACTGGACAATTTCCTCGGTAAAGGTTTGATCACGAGAGACGCGAAGACCTGGCGAGTTCATCGAAAGTTTTTGCAGCCCGCGTTTCATCTTCACATTCTCGAGAAATTCACGAGCACCTTCGCGGAGTGCGCGGATCATTTGATGAACGAGTTTCTCGAGAAGAACGACCAGCAAATTAATATAACTACGTTCATCAACGACGCTGTCTACGATATCCTAAGGGGTAAGCAAATACGATCGACGAAGAATTAAGAATTATTCATTTTTCAACTTCCTTCTTACTAATCCTTGTGCACACCGAATATTTTTACTTCAGATGTTGTCATTTTTAAAGTGCAGTAACTACAATAGGAAAAAAATGACATGGGAAATACTTTTCGTCTTAATAATACATGTATACAGCATTTCATATTCGCATATTAAATCGTCTACGATCATTGAACTTTTCTGTTCTATTATTTCCAAATTAATTATTCATACATTTGGAAGAAGTCTTACTTGTCATCTCCCATCATTTTATGCTTCATCTGATTTGCGTAATGAAATGCAAATGCATCTCACGTATGAATAACAGAATCAACATTTTCCTCATTCAAGCGTTCGTATGAAATTTGCAATTCTTCATCACATCGCATCTTGTATTAGACGAATAATTCACTGAAGGATTTCGTCATTCTCATTTCTTATTGTAATCCGCGTAAGTGTTCAATACGTCCGGCTAGAGCTTGAAGTCATTTCCGAACGTTTCCAAGACCAATTATCATACAATTTAAGATTCATTTTGCCCGACACCTCGGTTTCACACTATCGAACAATTTTCGTCTACGAAAATATAAGTCAGACTCGCAAACATTTGTTGGAGATTGTTAGGTTTTGATGGTAGAGATCCTCGATAATATTTGCGGCGATTATTAACTGTTTACAGAAACTGTTTTGGGAATCAACCGAATGAATGGATCATCTGGCGGAAACGCGGATGACGATCTGCCTTTCCGAAAGTGAGAATTAAAAAATATTTTTTATTTCCGCAACATTCCTCCCGCGCTAATAACACGAGCAAAGCTTAAACCTTTTCCTTTCAGGGGACAAATTATGCTTCTTTACCGGATGGTAAGGCCTTGGCTCTTAATCGAATGGATTTATCGGTTGACGAAGCACGGTAGACAGGAAGAACAGCAACGGAAGGATCTCTTCGATACGTGTTTCCGAATGATGAAAGAGAAACGTGACCAGCTACGAAACAAGAATCCTGTCCTTGACGGGAAAGTGGCGAGGAAGAAGAAGATATCTTTACTCGAATACATGGTGGAAATAAACGAAAAGAATCCTTGCTTCACGGACGAGGATATCGTCGAGGAGTGTTGCACGTTTATGTTAGCCGGACAAGACTCGGTTGGCACCGCAACTGCCATGACGCTATTCCTCTTAGCTAATCATCCTGAATGGCAGGACAAATGTATAGAAGAAGTCGACCGAATTTTCGATGGAGATTCCAGGTTGCCTACGATAAACGACTTGAAAGAGATGAGGTGCTTAGAGATGTGTATCAAGGAATCCCTCAGATTATACCCTAGTGTACCAATGATAGCGAGAATATTAGGCGAAGACGTACAAATTGGTATGTCATATATTATAGTTCCCTCTGTTGTTATCGCATGTATAACATTAATGTGTTTCAGGAAAAAATGTGATACCAGCAGGATGCAGCGTGCTTATATCTCCATATAGCACGCATCGACTACCTCATCATTTTCCAGATCCTGAAACATTTAAACCTGACCGGTTCAGTCCAGAAAATTCTGAGAAAAGACATCCTTACGCCTATATACCTTTCAGCGCTGGACCAAGAAATTGCATTGGTATAAATTCTTCTATCAAATGCTACATTTATAACTTAATTTCATCAGCTACAAACTTATCTAAACTAAGATACAAAGACTCAGTCTCAAATTAAAGTTTTAAATGTCAGTGCTTCAATCTAAAATGTTAACACTTCATTTCGTTATGAATTTATGTTTCTCTTTCCTAATTATTATACTGTGTGTTCAGGCTACAAATTCGCTATGCTCGAAATGAAATCAATGATCAGTGCAATCCTTAGAAGATGTCGTTTACAATCCGTCCCTGGAAAGGAAGAAGTACGACCAAAATTCAGGATGACGATCAGAGCTCAAGGAGGATTGTGGGTGAAAGTTGTTGCCCGCGATCAAATGTCGAAACCTGTTGTAGTTTAAATGTAAATTATTGTTTTAATATATCTCGTTGTTAAACAAAAAAGACTGTCGAATCAAATTCATCCTTTAATCAATTAATGAGAAATCAAACATTAGAAAATAGTAGAGATCAAACAAAAGAGAATCAGTGACCTCCTCTTTCCACCTACAGAAAACTTAAAAACATAATGCACGTGAACCATATAATTTAACTATGTAAATACATGAGATGAGATAGCATACATAATTTTATCATACATATAGGCATAATGAGACACTGAAATACCAATTAAAATCATAGTTAAAAATTTGCTACCTTTGTACTGTCAGTTTTTCAGTTCTTTTTGTTTGCTAAATTGTTACCTTAATCGGCACCACGATCGGCACTTGTTTTTTCTTTGTTACGTTCGTAAAAGCATGGACATGCTTCAAATCAAAGGTTAAGGGATCCGCTCGGACGCTTCTGGACGCTTCATATTTCGTACTTACATATATCTTTGCAGTGTATTAGTTAAGAATCAAGGATATTGAAAAATTTTAAACACGGCTCTACATATTCATCATTTTTATTGTATTTTCTGTAATTCTGTTTGCCCACAATTTTTTTAGTAAGTATATTATTTTTGTATTATTTTATCTATTTTGGTAAGTGTATCTTTTGAATTATGAACATTATTAAGCACGTTGCCTTGCTAATCATTTGAGAAAAATTCAGATGGGATCAAAGTAATTAGCAGAAATGTAATCAGAACAACAAGAACACGGAACGTGGGTGCGAACACTATATACCATACTATTGATCGCACTTGCAAGTGGTATATTATGTACGATGTCCTGC